>NW_021011486.1:2683991-2764035 GCF_003987935.1 Bombyx mandarina | reverse complement strand
CGACGCATCCGAATCCGGTTTGAGTGCGTGGGAAGTTGATCGTAGGCCCGGATTGCCGCGTTTCTAACTCTTAGGAGGTTTCTAAGTTCGGGGGACAGTCTGATGCGGTGAAAGCTATCCTCCACATCGACTTCTTTTGAGGATCTTATGATCGCGGAAGAGATGTGATCCGTGATTATGTTTATGGATTCGACTGTGTCCTCGGGGGATGGAGTTGAATCCGGGCCGCAGGGGAGGATTGGTGGAGCGGCATCGGCTAAGCATTTGCCCAGCTTCTTCCAGTCCACCATGGTCCTCGTAGCTGTGACTGGGTTGTGGGGGCGACCGAGCTGCATAACGACAGGTCGGTGGTCTGAGTCGAGCTCTGACATTGCTTCGATGGAACGCAAGCGCAGAGTTACGTTCCTCAGCAGTGCCATAGGTCTATAGTGCTCGGACGGAGCGCGATGTTATACGGATAACATGTTGGAGTTGGGGGACCGACTACTTCGAAGGTAAGGTCGTCTATAAACGCGTCGAGACGCCTACCGTTTACGTTTGAACTGTGGCAGTTCCACCTAGTGTGGTGGCAATTTAAATCGCCTGCCAGGATGACGGAGTCTCCCATGCCGAACAGTGACTCGATGTCACTGCTCAGAAGGGGCTTGTCCGGGGGGAGATAAACGGATGCGATGACGATCGGCTGGTGTCCCGTCAGCGAGATGCGGCACACTGACGCCTCGATATGTGAGAGCGAGGGAGTATCGAGAGGGACAACGTGCAGGGCCCGGTCGATGAGTATCATTCCAAATGGTATATATATAATATGATCGCAAAAATTGCTGCAATAGCTCGCATTTACAAGGTGGTAGATTGCTAACATCTTTCGCAATCTCTTTCGGTCAAAAGCTTCGTTTACACCAGAGACTGTATAGAATTAGATGAATATTTGAAGTCGAGCAGCATCAACATTGTAAGCATTGCATATAAATCTCTGAATGATATTATAGATGTTTTGTTGTTGATCTAAATTTTCAATGGATTCGCTGTTACGGAAATTCTTGAAAGCTTGCTGGTACTCTGGATATTTTTTTAACGTTTTGTATCCCTGATAATTTAATTTTCTTTTCCTGAAGAACGCAGGATAAATCCCACAAATTAAAACGTGCCTCTGTCTAAGGGTGCCCCTGGTATGCTGATGTTACATGAGGCCCAGTCGCGTCACACTCCAAACGGTGGTCTATGGGTCGAGAGACACGGGGCCGAGTCGCACCACTTCTAGACACGTCACCACCGGTAGACAGGAGGCTCTGTGAGGAGGTTCTCTGATGTGCAGTAAAAGATCGCAATAGATATTTAGATCTCTGTGAGGACAGTTGATGTGCAGTAAAAGATCGCAATAGACTAAGCACTCTATCTCACTCACACCCGTTTGAAAAGTCGCTACCTCGCGCTCGCACCTACAGCGGGCTCTCAATGTGTCTGGCAAGATATAAGAACCATTAAAACTGTCTGGCTATTGGGGTAACATATTTTTATATGTCAATAAGTAACATATATAAAATTCAGCTTTTATAGTATAATGAAAGTATAATTAAAATTTATTA
The DNA here is from genome assembly GCF_003987935.1 of Bombyx mandarina. The sequence goes on along the minus strand of NW_021011486.1, from coordinate 2,762,449 downwards.
AAGTTTAGGGATGTCTGGCAAAGGGTAGCAACTGTAAAAAGTGTTCGGCAATGGAAATCGTGATTTCTAAAGATATTCTGGAATAAATAATAAAAAAATTAACTTTATACTTGAACGAATTTAAGGTACTAACTATTTTATATACCTTTACTGCCTGTTACCTGCCCAAGTAACCACAATCGAAACTCTATAGCCGCGGGTCGTTCTTACCTGTATTGGAGACATATACAGATAAACTTTCAGTTTTTATAAAATAACAAAGGTCTGGCTGTCGCGGGCTCTTGGGCTATAGAGATTACAGCATAGGTAGGAAAATAAAACAAAAAAGTGAATAAGGAGCAACAACGGTCTCTGAGTATTATTAGTTTTCTGCTATCATCACCTGGCATTCACGAGTGGAAAAGCGTATTGTAAACTCGCACCGGTAATTATCACCATAGTGTCTATTTCTAGCGCGAAGCAGTCATGCGTCTTTGTTTCAAGACTGGAACATCCATTATACAATATAATTGAGATTTCGGCTTCTTGTATCAAAGTGGGTGGCGATATGTCTATGATTTCTCGTCAGGCCCTGAGCCTATTAACCCAATAATCCAATTAATTATAATTATTTACAGTTACGTGAATTACAAGTTCTTGTATGTAAAATCACCAGCACGGTCAGCTCTCTTCATTTTAAAGAGCGTTTCCTTTAGAGATAAAGCTGTGCCTGGAAGCACCTTACGTAATATCATACTTCCAAACAGGTGATAAGTATTTTTGAGCTTTGATTTAAACATAACCACATGATTTTTTATAGCCCTCGTAGACAGACGGCCCACCTGATTGTGCGTGGTTACCGTCGCCCATGGACGTCACCAATGCCAGGGGCCGAGCCATGCCGCTGCCTTTTGTTTAGTACTCTCCAGAATCCTCGTTTGAAGAAGAACGTGTCATTGGGAAACACCGTGGAAGGCATGATGTGCCAATGCACAACTCACTCTAGGGACTTGGTTTAAACAAGATGTTCATATGTGATTGAACTTCCTGTGCTTTAGAGTTTTCCTGATAAATATTTGGTGTTTGTATATTTTATTTGATTTAAATATTTATTATAAGGTATTAGAAATAAAACTCTCTGCAAGATTCGAACCAACTATTGCGTGTTTATTGACTCTCCTTGTCCAAAAAACATTACAATATAGAATAAATATTAATAAATTAAGTAATTATTTGAATTTCCTAACGTTTTATTTAATCTTAAGCGTGAAAATGAAATCGGTGGTGCCCTATGGCTTATTCTAAAACGAATACAAACGAAACGCCGCTTTGGCTATTGCTAGTGGCAGCCGACACTAGCGTGTGACTTGGTGACCTCATGACCTTCCCGACATGACATTTATAGCTGACCTCTCCATTAACACTCACACATAGCAACTATAATCAAAGACTTTCGAGACCTCTTCACCAACGTTTGACCTTTAACATCTTCTTCAACACACAATAATACAATCTGGTAAACTAAAGCGACACAACAAGTAAATTCAGGCATACACACACACACACGTACTTAATGAAACACACATCCATTCATTTCAGTAGAACAACTAGATTAATTTGTAGTAATTCAAAACCCCTACATAGCCAGTTTAATATAATAACATACAACGACCATGACAATAACCTTCAGGAGCGTCACATATGAACTACACACAACAACCTTTAGTTCACCAGGAGCCAACTTAATACAATTTATGACCTTGACACTAAATGACCTAAGTAAAGTGACTCGGCTAGGTATGGCCACGGGGTCACTTAATGAGCTACGTGGCCAGCAAGCTGTGTGCTTAAGCGCGGTCCACCATCAGCTCGAAGTGGACTGAGCCGCGTCTCTCGTAGCGGTCGTAGAAGATGTTCTTCGCCCAGGCTTTGCACTCGATGTTGATGAGGACACCGGCTGCAATAGAAGTGGCATGATCAATTGGTGCGTTATGAATCGATCTCTTCAGTGGTGGATTAAAGGTCCAAAGCGCCCTAGGCAATCACTTTATCGGCGCCCCTGTACCGGCCATAAATGGCCATCATAATACTATAACTTCTAACTATGTAGTTGTTTTTGCAATTACGATGACGTTGTATCATCAAACCCTAGACTTTAGTAGACCAAGACCGTTGTACTTACGCTAATGTGCGAATGAAATATGACGTTATAACTGTGAAGAAATCGTCGATATGTTATTTTCTTTATTTATTTAAAAATTCTGAGCTCGCGCGCCCCTTGTAACTACACGCCCCTAGGCGCGTGCCTAGTTTGCCTTACGGATAATCCGTCTCTGGATCTCTTCCTCAATCCTGGTATTTAAGAAATTCATATAAAGCATTGTTTAGTTTACGCCATTACTATGAGCAGCCTTTTGACAACATATCGATCACATGTGAGATATCTTTCATAATTTAACATGAATAACAAATAATATGCTATTATTTTCTCTGCGTCTAAAAAAATCCATCGTCTCGCAAAAGTTGGTATCCAACAAAGTTAGCCTCACAGCCAAAAGTTTCATAAGGACGGTTTCCATTGTCAAATCAATGACTTTTTAATGTTGAATTAATAAAAAAATACGGTGTTATGTAAAATAAAATAATACTCCCCAGCCATTGAAACAAATCCCACTTTCTCCTACGTCAGGCGGGAATGTCTATCACTATACAATCGACAGTTTTATTGTAGTAAAAGTTTTAGGAGAACTCTCATACTCACTTCTAGGTTTCTCAAAGAGTACAGCAACGAGTGGGCTTAGATATCCCTCCTTGTTGGTGAACGGGTAGTAGTAGGAAGGGAACCCGCGTCGGGGGATGTACTGGACTGGGCCGATGTTCTCCACGTCAGCAGGGTTCTCGCCTTCACAGGATACCCACACAGTGTTGGCGTCGGGTTTGCCAGACTGTTGGGTAAATTTTTTTTAGCAGTCTTGTACTTTATTATTCTCACTAGTTATAATGAGCAATGGAAGTAATTAGTGATTACCGAAACTCAGTAAATTAATAACATCACAACTCAGATCCCATTGCCTATCTTGAAATCTCATTTACATTTATATACTAGCTGTACTATTCTTTAAGGCGAAATACAACATTCCTTCACGGCAGGAATAAACAAGATGGAGATGCATAATGGTACGAGCTCGCAACATGTGCTGCTACCTCGAGAGCTTAAGACGATGGTAGAACTGAAGATTTAGGAATTAGAGAAAATGGTAAAAAAAACAAAAGAGGAAATTTCTAGATAATTTAGATGATTTCATTAAATGAAAATTACGATTTTGCTATAGAAAATCTAACATACTAATGCTGCAAAAGAAATACACGTTCAGGTTTGCAAGGTAAAATAACAACTGTTATAAATATATATGGTTAAGGCGTAGACTTTAAATGACACTGACTAACTGGATTATAAGTATACTTTCGGAGAGAACTATACTTGCCAGTGTCTTGATGTGTTGCTTGAGATCCTCGGGCATGTTCGTGGGTAGGTCCTCGGTGTTGTTGTACGGCTGCGGCCTCCAGTTGTATATCTGAAAGAGTTTTCGTATAACTCCTCTTTACTATAACCGCAATGAAAAGCACACACTTCAATACACTCAAAATTTAAATAGACGAGCGTACGAAACGACCTGAAGATGGAATTTATTGACACAGCCAAGTTGCAATGACTAACGTTGGTAATTCTTTTCAAATATAGTTTGAAAGGCGTGTCGCAACATGAGGGGGAGCTAAGCTAAGCTAAGCAACGTGAGGAGGGCTCAGTTAGTAATGATGGATACTGGTCCGTGGCAAATGGTACAATGGTAAAAGGAAGATGTCAAGATCATCTTAAACAAATCCTTAAAATTGCTTCGGAAATAATTGTTCACCACCTTCTGCTTCTGTTTGGTACTCAAAACCTAGCAAATTGCAAGATGCATATAATTAAGGTAAGATTGAACCAAGACTGAATTTGAATCACGTCTTCAAAGTGCTAAAATAAAGGAAGCAACTTTACAGTACCTTATTGAGCTTGAGGAAGACGCAAGGGCCGGCTTGTTCGTAATTGTACTGGTTGGCTGGAGTGCAGGGATTGAAGTCATCGACTGGTACATCACAGACTTGCTTCTCGCCGAGTGGTCCGCTGCTGGGTGAGCATGGTACGCGGTTTTCGGCACCATGAGCTTCACCACTGCCGCTGCCTTTCTTACGGTATTCTAAATGAAAGAATGTCGTATTTTTTAACAAAAAAAATCTGCATTTTCTATTACACAATTGTGATTTTATTCTACAGAATGAGGTTGACACAAAAAAAAAAAAAAAAAGCATACATTTTATTTTCTTATCACTGTAGGTACATGAGTAAATAAGGAATCTAGGACTATTACGACCTGTAGTTGATTTTGATTTGGCTTAATCAGGCAAAATTGTACCAAGCACCAAAATTACCCATTTATTTTCAATATATTTAAATGCTATTAGGAAAAATTTACAAGGGTTAGACGTCCAAAATTTATTGTTCACCATAACATTAGAAAAGAACTATTTGAAATTAAATTATAATTCTAATGATTGAAAATGGATACTTACGATTCAAAAATTCGTCAATAACCCTGGCCCATTTGAGCACAGATCCCTTATCGTTGACCTTGTAATAGATCAGAGTACTTTCCACGTTGGCAGTATCTGGCATTGGCCTGAAGCCCAGACCTAATAGGAAAAAGGGATGAGTAAAATTGCCTTAGATGAACATACAAATAAGAAACAACTTTATTAAAATAATAATTCAAACATTCGTACCCTGGCGACAATTTATTTGTCAATTTCCTTTATTGGTAGACAAATATACATCTTATTGAAACACAGGCAGTACTGCCCACGGACAACGACAACGCCCAAAACACACTTACCTCAATACATTGTAAAACAATGTCATCAAATATGACTTAAAGAACCAACTGGTTCCAATACGTATTATAAATACGATTTCACTGTAGAGTTCTAGACATAATTCTAGAGTTTATAAGATTGGCAAGGTTTTTTTTGAAATCGATGGACTCTTGCCTTGGATGGCTTTCCAGGTTCACCAAGTCCGGTGAAAATCTAGTAAAAAATGGCGAAAAAAGTAGGTGTCTATAAATTCCAAATCATACATTATTCTACTTTAATTCTTAAGATTCTCAGTTTTTCTTCGCGACTGTTGTCATTGACATAGTAAAACTAATTAACACATCTACCTGCGCGTCTGCCATAATGAGCTACAAAAATATCGTTCCATTATTACCTGGATTACTGCCGATTATTGAACTGTCAAGCTGCCACTTCGGCACCTTGGTGTCCAGGGTCTGGTAGAATACTGCTAGCAGAGCAGCGAAGAAGCCCACCAAAATCGCGTAGAAGATAAGGTAAAACAGCAGGATCTTTGCTGTAGATGAAAACATTTACTTTACATTTTTCTGTTATGTAATCTAAAATATCATATTAAATAAGTCAACAGCATGTCTATCGGCTCAAGGAATTGTGCAGAGCCTGCATCTCGTATGTACAACTTCGACATCTACATTACATTCATTGTTTCAAGTGACAGATGTATATATTTTTAATGAAAGAAATGTGTTTTAGAAGCAATTTTGTCTCTGTGAATAAAATATCGAATATCCCAAATGTTTATATTTTACTATTTTCAATCTACGACCAATACAAATAACTTTAGAATCATTCGATTAAGAACAAATTTGAAACGCTCTAAAAACGAGTGTAGGTCAATCTAAACTCCGTAACAAATGCACGAGTTATTTGCTAGGAAACAAGTAATTGTACCCACTTAATGACAATTAATGAACTGAACCGATACACGCGTTGAAACACACGCGTACCACTCAAGCAATAATAATATTGGGACACTCAACATTTTAGGAATTTCTCAAAATGTCTTTCAAAATATCGTGTATATTATTAGTACTAGATCTACAAAAACTTCCTTTAATTCCGTTAAACCTATGAAATGGTCGTTTATTATATAGAGAGTTATCTTTTTAGATACTTTTTATTTCTATCAATCAAAATGTGCACCCATGGTAAGGATACATAACTGTCATTTTCGTCGCAATTTAAAATGTGGCTCAAAAACGAGCCCATTGAGTTTCTCGTCGGATTTTCTCAGCAGGTCGCGATTCCGATCCGGTAGTAGATTCTGCGAGGCACTGCTCTTGCTAGGGCTAGTGTTAGCAAATTCTCTCAGGTTGAGCCCGTGAGCTCACCTACCCGTCCGTGCGTAGCTGGAATAACCTCTTAGGCTACCAGCGAACAGGTAGGGAAAAAGCGCCCATTTCTGATTATAATCTTAGCAACATTGGATCACCGGCTATCAGTTTTAGGTAGGGAAGAAAAGGCTCAAAATCCCTTCATTTCTGTGCCTGGTAAGCAAGGCAAGGCATGCCTTAACGCGTTCGTCGCACTGGCGATTATTCAGCTCGCTTGTCATCCTCTTATCAAGTTTTTACCTTGCCAATTTGAGGCAAGTGGACTAATACTGTTTTGGTGCTAACGTTGAAAACTACTGCTATTTGATCGGTAGATTCAATATCGTCAGCGTCCACGATCACTTTTAACTCGTCGTTGTTGACCTTAGTTCTCGAGCCACCACGGGGTTCATTTTTTAGATCAAAATTTCCATCTCGCAAGGAATCAAACATTCAATAACGAGTCGTGCATTTGTTTGTAGTGTTCACATGTACGGACATGTAAAATTAAATAATGTTGTGACTCGTTTGTGCGGCATTGCTACCGTATAGAAACTCGTATTCCGTATTTCCGATAGGCTTGGCTCTGCCCCTGGCATTGCTGAAGTCCATGGGCGACGGTAACCACTCACCATCAGGTAGGCCGTATGCCCGTCTGTCTACAAAGGCAATAAAAAAAAAAGGTACTCGTATTTTTATCATGTCTTTATTGTTGAAAAAGATACTAATGTAGTGTGAACAAAACACTAATCAACAAGCAAACGACCGAATTTTAAATAGAATTCGATATTTTTGAAATAAAATCTATTTAAATTTAGGTTTTTTTGCCAACCATACATAAATTACGTTTCAAATGGCCAGTATTGTAAAACGCCAACTTCATAGGTGCGAAGACCTATCATGTGTACATTTATTGTAGCTACATCCCTCAGACACAGCCCACTCCCTCAGACACAGCCCACTCCCTCAGACACAGCCCACTCCCTCAGACACAGCCCACTGAGTTTCTCGCCGGTTCTTCTCAGTGGGTCGCGTTTCCGATCCGGTGGTAGATTCAGCGAAGCACGGCTCTTGCTAGGGTTCGTATTAGCAACGTCTTCAGGTTTGAGCCCCGTGAGCTCACCTACTAGTTAAGGTTCCGCTGAAATAGCCTCTCAAGGCTATCAGCTTAGGTAGGAAAAAAAATGTAGCTAGAGTGGATCTTATAATGCATTTACATAATAGTCTAGTTCTTAAGTAATTTTGCTATAAATCTCAATAAGTCATTTTCCCGTTTGACTATTTCATTCCTTATTTATTTTATTACTGATCTCTGTATATTCCATATTCCTTACTCTTAGTTAATACCAAGAATCAAATACTCGTAGGCCATGAGATTATTACCCAGTCAGTCAGAATTAGGATACTGAACAATTCTCTGAATGATGCCATCAATACATGAGCTCCTGGGATATTTGTCAAATTATCTGTCCCTCTTTATGGAGCAGTTCCGCACAGCTTTATGCTTATCGCCGAAATAAATGTTTGGAAATTCTGGGCTGCGGAGGGACTTAGCTTCTCTTTGTTTTTGAACCGTACATTCCAAAGCAATCCGCTTTGAGGAATTGTTCGTGATGATCCTTTATAGCAACGCACTTTCCACCATCAGAGCAGATTTCATCCATACCAGCTGGAACCGATGCCTGCGTCTACAGTGTATTTCTTTTTTGCTATATCCGGCTTTGGAATGAATTCCTCTCAAGTGTTTCTCGAGCGGTATGATATGTCCTTCTTCAAACGAGGCTTGCGGAGAGTCACGTCGATACTAACCGCTCCGATATTCTCTAATATATGTTTTAAACATATATAATAAAATGTGGTCGTCGTATACAATAACTAATCTTATTCAGACCTCATCATGCGAAAACGATGACGCACTTAACCCCGCAGGGCACAACGACCGGATTTTTATACAAAATTATTAATAACTTCCTAAATATCAACCGCTGTTGGAAACTATCGACACAAGCGGTGACCCTTGTCTACCAGGAGATAAGAGCGGAGCTGGCCAGCAATCTGAAGTTTAGTTCTGAAGGTTTTGTTGCCTTGTAGCCTTTTTGTTACACTTTTGCTAACGAGTCCTTAGAGGGTATCACGACTGTGTCATTTTAATTAGTGTCCTAACAATTAGAATGTTTCTAAGTGATGTTTTGCAATGTGGCCAGGTGATGCTGTCGATTGTGTTGTAACGGTAGTAATATAATTGCTTTGATGGCTAAAAGAGTTCACAGCGCATTTGGTGTTAAGAAGTTACCGGAGCCCAGTTGCTCGTCTTCCTAGAAGGGCAAAAAAAGAAGAAGTGAGTTTCCACAGCACTCTTCCCGCCACCCGCTTCTTCAGCCTTCCTTCTTCGTAGTAAATCCAATCCTGAGTTCTCGTGTGGCTAATCAAGCCAAAGTATTATTGACACTGATAAAATCAAGCCATATTCCAACAGTATTCGGATGAATTGTTACTTTACAAGACGTCATCTACATCTCTTCTTTTATATCGTTCTCTCACTACTGGGGATCGCGACCACATGTGACGTTCTTCTACTGTGTTCGATCATGGGTGGTACAGACTACCACCAAGTGCTTCTCTTACTAGGTCTGACCATCTGGCTGGTGTTCTGCCCACGGCGCGCTTGCCCTCTATGCGACCCGCAATTATGAGCTTATCTAATTCATGTCTGGGAGACTGCGTGATGTGTCTACATCAGTGTTAGTTAAATCTCGGCTGCTATTCTTTACGTTACGTTTACAAATATTATTAGTGACTTCTTGACTCAACTACAATCTTTGTCACAGTCGGTATGTTGGCAGAATGTTGACTCAATCGATTCGCAGCCGCAAGTTTTAAAACTGCAAACGTCTTTGCTATTTACGACAATTTAGAGGATGCTTTTCTGTGATGATAAGATGGTGGTACTTATGATAGTTATTTGTAACGATACCAATACTAAAACATAATATGACAAAATGACAAAACACGTTTTCATTTATGCCAATAAAGTGTAACCACATACATTACCGTCCGTTTTATTTTGGATCGCACCTCATTCACAATCGCGAGTTAATTAATGTACTTTAAAATAGACATAGCTACAAATTAAAGTCGTGTTGACGGCCATTCGGCTCGGCGTCGAAAGATAGTGATAGTTATTACTAAATTTTGTACTGTAATTAGTTTTTTAATCATCAGTAGCGATAAGTACACATTTTATGATTAAAACATTACTTTTTTTTGTTGTATACAATGGGGTATCTACCCAAGCTGGTAGCCTTGTGAGGCTATTCCAGCGTAACCTTAACTAGTAGGTGAGCTCATGGTGCTCAAACCTGACGACGTTGCTATCACGAACCCTAGCAAGAGCCGTGCTTCGCAGAATCTATCACCGGATCGGAAACGCGACCCACTGAGAAGATCCGGCGAGTAACTCAGTGGGCTGTGTCTGAGGGTTAATTTACTCGTCGAGCCCTTCGTCGCAAGCGACGGGTTCGACGAGAACGGTGACCGGTGCTTGAGGTACCTAAAAGCACCGTTAGTGGATCGGGAGGATCCGAGATGACGTGTTTTGGGCGACGTCGACTGCTTTCCATTCTTTCCGCAGGATCGGGAATGTAGTTACCGGCGGCCACGATGAGNGGTTAATTTACTCGTCGAGCCCTTCGTCGCAAGCGACGGGTTCGACGAGAACGGTGACCGGTGCTTGAGGTACCTAAAAGCACCGTTAGTGGATCGGGAGGATCCGAGATGACGTGTTTTGGGCGACGTCGACTGCTTTCCATTCTTTCCGCAGGATCGGGAATGTAGTTACCGGCGGCCACGATGAGAGGGTTCTCGTGTCGATAGGGTATCGAGTTTAGAGACATATACCGTAAAAGTATTCTTAGTTTTAATATCTACGACTCTCAAATACCTCAAAAATAATGTTAATTCTCTCCCCGTAAATGCTTTCTATACTAACGGGACTATGGATAACACAACAAAGGTCTTCTCTTTGTTCTGATACTTGCAAATTTGGCGGAGAACACGGACTGATGCTTCGACCGACTACAAAATAATCTGGCGCTCTTAATACTAGTATCTAGATTAAACTGTAGACCAGTAGATCGTTTTCTATGAAGGAAGGATTATTGGAGTTCCGAAGGCCTTTCCATTTTTACCAGGACAAGTGGGCGAGCAAAGCCTCAGCCAGGAGGGGTGGGATTTGCTGACAGCTGCCCGAGCGCCTCCAAAAAGAGACCTATCAGCTCAAGGACAACTGTTTCACGAATGCACACCAGATCGCTCGTGGAACCGCCAAATGACTTAGGACTCATCATACATCTGCCATATGAAAGCTAACATTACTATGCTAATGATAGTTCCTGAAGGTGAATTCTCTTTATGTAAGACTAGAGGCTCGCTCCGGCTCCGCTCGGGTCTTTAACAAAAATTTCAACGATTTTTGACCTTTTTGTAAATAATAATGTTTTCTACAAAGTCGTAGTACATTATTTTATTCTATCATCAATAGTTCTCGCAGGGCACTCGATGTAAAGAATATTTTAGGTATTTTTTTTACACCTTGGGTTACATCATTGGAGTTTTAGTAAACATCCCTAATTTTTTTCAAAAATCATTATAGTCTATGTCACTCGGGAATAGTGTAGCTTCCAAACAGTGGAAGAATCTTTCAAATCGGCTTAATAGTTTCGGATCCTATTCAATACAAGCAAACAAACAAATCTTTCCTCTTTATAGTATTAGTATAGACTACGTTTTAGATATGATACATTATATATATGCTTTAGATGAAAGCCGTCCTTGGATCGATTGCCGCAAGGACGTTGCGCGCGCATTCCAATAGGCCCGCAACCCCCCAAGACTCACGCTAGTGCGCGACCCGCGAAAATATGCACTGCATAATTGAAATAACGATACAGTGATTCAAATTATGCTTTCAAATCGATTCATTATTGATTGGTTAGAATACAGTTTTGGTGATCTTTCTTTGTGTGATTTAAAAGCTATTTAATTGTTATGAAAAATTTACGAGAAATCACATATATAAATGTGTATATTTATATATTGTTATAGTTTTAAATAAAACGTATTTATTAATTTAATTTACACACAAGCGTACGTACCTAATCTTTAAAATATGCGGCCACATTATTTTAATGAAATAAAATGTATACCTAGTTCAAATAACTACAGCTGGTTATGTAATGTACTAAAGAAAAAAAAAATCTTATCTTACTTTGCTATTTAAAATGCGTAATAAAATTCTAACAAAGAAAAGCTTTTGTAACAACTGTTTTAAATTAAAAGAAAAATGCTTCCCTCCAATTTTTGAATACAGAAGTTGAGTTAGCTTAGTTTTGTTTGGTACTCACCCCAGCTTGAGCCTGTGCGCCCGAGGACCTGGCCCGTCTCCGAGTTGTACAGGAAGATCCTGAACGCCTCCCATTTCCCTAGGTCCGGTGGCGGAGCGTAATACTGTTCAGCTACCTTGTTCTTGTCCGCCATGTTCACACGCTGAGCCGGACTGCGGTCTGAGATCGATTGGCAGCGCCTTCACCCCTGAAGTGCCGCCTCTCTGCCCCTCCAGCTCCCCTCGCTCGCCCTATATACCTCCGCAACCCCTAGTTACCCCTTACGTAATGATTACGTAAAGCGGCGCGCGCATCCAAGACCCCTGCTTCATTCCTACCAGTCTGTTAGATCTATCCGCCCTTGAACAACGACCTCTTTTGTGAAATGTTTCATTATTACAGAGACGGGTGAAGCAGGTCTTCGTTATTTGGATAAGAAATAAGGTTGCAAACATATTTATTGCGTTCGCATTCAAACCACTGCTCTAAGAATTAAGAACTGTTTTTCTTTGTGTGTTTGTAAATGAATTATTGTCAACACGTTAGGTCGTTAGTCTACATAAAAATTGATTTCATGTCTGCGCAGTCTTCCGTCTAGATTCAGGACAGCAATAATCTACAATAATATTACGATTTTCTTGAAGTCTAACAAGAATTAACAAGAGATTATACTTACTGGGTACTCTAATAAGATTTTAAACACCTTTATGTTTGTGTTTATTTAGAATTAATATTTATTTATATGTGAAACCATGAATGAGAATGTCGAATAAAAAGTATGATGATAATTAACAAATATATTCACTAAAATGTAAATCTTGATTCCGAAGAGAAATCAGTTTATAAATTTAATGGATTCAAATAATTTAATTCGATTTAATTTTACTTTAGTTTGTGTATCAAATCAGGTAGAAGTAATTGAATGACTGATTTATCGACGAACGCCCCCCGCTATGGTTCTGTGAAGCTTATATTTCGGAGATGATGTTGTGAACCTCTTTGCTATTTTGATAACTAATGTAGTTTTTATATACTTCACTTTTGACGTTTGTCTTCATATTACCCATTTCTTTCTGTTTTCTTAATTTTCTGTTTTTATTAAAAAATAATCATTCTCAACTTGTTTCATCGTTTATCATTTTACAGAGATTTGTTAGTTTGCTCATTTCATTTTGGTCCTTCGAGCCGGATAATAATAATTAATAATTAACAAGTTGAGAATGATTATTTTTTAATAAAAACAGATTAAGATTAAGAAAACAGAAAGAAATGGGTAATATGAAGACAAACGTCAAAAGTGAAGTATATAAAAAAACTACATTAGTTATCAAAATAGCAAAGAGGTTCACAACATCCTCCCCCTCGTGCAGAAAAGCACAAACTGGTTATGCAAACCAAGGTCAGTCAAGGCCTTAGGTGGAGAGCCTAACCAGCTTTCGTACGGGTCGGCGTAGCATTCNGTTTGTGCTTTTCTGCACGAGGGGGAGGATGTTGTGAACCTCTTTGCTATTTTGATAACTAATGTAGTTTTTATATACTTCACTTTTGACGTTTGTCTTCATATTACCCATTTCTTTCTGTTTTCTTAATTTTCTGTTTTTATTAAAAAATAATCATTCTCAACTTGTTTCATCGTTTATCATTTTACAGAGATTTGTTAGTTTGCTCATTTCAGATGATATGATGAAGCTTATATTACATTTGTATGACCCGTTAAAAAAAAAAAGTTTTCTATATTCCACAATAAAATAAGGCCTCATTCTCAATAACTCAAACTTTACCACAATTAGGTACTTCTTGATACAAATAATATTTAAAAAATACACGATTACAGAGAATCCAAGGTATAGGGTAAAGTTAGTATACGGAAACCTTATTTTTTAATGAGATTAATATGGAACTCTGCATAAATAATGTTTAATGTATGAAACAACTGACTACAAGTATGTATATACACTTCCAATCACCCTCTTTGGCTAATCAATAACCTGGGACCGGAAGGTGAAGTATCTGGGAGTCACCCTGATTGCTGCCCTTGAGCTGTTAGGTTTCCTTCTGTGGACTCGGGCAGCTGTTAGCAGATCCTTCCGCTCCCGGCTGAGCCCATGCACGCCCATCTGTACTGGCGTGTCCAGCAGGATTCCACCAGTATTCCCTCTCTCCAAAAACAGTTATGTAGGTACACCATTCACACGTTTCCGAAAACACAATTTTCGATATTATATTTTATTCTGAACGTTGAAGAGCTGAGTGTTCACAAAAATTAACAACTCGTAATACTAAAACTAATAGGAAAGTAGGTCCGTTATCAAAGGCCAAAGAAAAACTGAACAGTTTGAGTTTGAAATATTATTAGATGGGCTAGTTCGGGTGTGTGTGGGTGTGTTTTTTTTGGATATTATAACGCGGCGAATTTAAAATTGTAATGTTATTAAAATTTATTATAATATTAAACAAGAATCATTATTTATTCATCCAACACTTATTTTATAACACGTGGGATTCTCTTCCTCTTTTTCTTTTTTGGTCAATTGGCTTCTTGCGATACCATCGTTGCCAGTGTCTAGCTTGTAAAAGCTTGTATTACTGGTGGTAGGACCTCTTACTCGTAGTAGGACCTCTTGTGATTCCGCGCGGGTAGGTACCACCACCCTGCCTATTTCTGCCGTGAAGCAGTAATGCGTTTCGGTTTGAAGGGTGGGGCAATCGTTGTAACTATACTGAGATCTTAGAACGTATATCTCAAGGTGGGCGGCGCATTTGCGTTGTAGATGTTCATGGGCTCCAGTAACCACTTAACACCCGGTAGGCTGTGAGCTCGTCCACCCATCTAAGGAATAAAAAAAAAACTTTAATTCATAAAGACAAACAGTATATTCTGCTTTATGAAAAATTACATGAGGCGAAATAAGACGAAGTTCATTAATTTGGAAATTTTAATCAATTGAGATGAAATTAAATGAAAAGAGATGAGAAGTGATGTAATAAATGTTCAGTAAAACGGTAGTTAGGGATCATAATATTATCGTGAAAAGTAAAACCGAAGTCAACAAACTTCCATATCTCAAGATACTGTTAGTTCATTCTGTATGAAATGCAAAAATCTAGAATTTTCTTCATAAAAAAAAGATCGTAATCAGCACAATATATTGTAAATATATTATAAATTAAGTATGTCGAAAAATACTTAATCGTCCGTGACCACGAAAACTGTTAAGTATTCGAAATGTCGGAAGTATTCTAATGATCTTAAATCATAAAATGATATTCAATGATTATGTCATGAAATAATAAGTTTAATTAATAGTAATAAACATAATTTATTTAAAAAAATATCCAATAAACTAGACTGAATACAATAGCTAAATGCATTATAATAAATTTTGCTATGTAGAACTATTCAGGAGTCAGTTTTAACTTCACTTTTTTCAGTAATGTCTTCTGATTTTCCTGCGGCATCAAGACCATTCAAAGGATGCTTAGTCCACGCTTGACAAACACAAGTTGGACCACTTCCAACAGGCTGCTGGCTGCCAGGGGTTTGTAACCCTTCATTTTGCCCAATAACATTAGTTATACCTTGAAAAGGCACTTGGGCAGACCCTAGTCCAGACCCCGAACCAATGAATTGTGTGTTTTGGCCGGAAAATTGGCCAGGTTGATAGCTCTGTCCGTTAAATTGGCTAGTTTGGTAGTTTTGCCCAGTATTGTGTCCATACTGCCCAGTTTGCACTTGTAATTGATTTTGATTATTTCCAACATATTGGGCTTGATTCTGAAATTGGCCCTGCCCTTGGACATAGTTAGGTTGGTTCACTCCATACTGGTTCTGGCCTTGCAACTGGACCTGATTTTGATTCTGGAAATTGTTCTGTTGCCCTTGAAACTGATTTTGAGCCTGACCGTGGTAATTTTGGTTCTGCGCTTGGAATTGATTTCCTGATTGTTGGGCGAAGTTTTGAAACTGTCCTTGGGTTTGAGACCCACCGTAACTGGCCTGGGTCGGAATTGTTTGACTAGCTGTAGCTGGGTACGTTCCAGTGGGCACAGCAGGATAATTACCATAATTGTTATACTGATTTTGGCCTTGGAATTGCGATTGCGACTGACTCTGGTAGGCTTGGTTGGCGGCTGGAGCCCATGCTGTGTACTGCTGATTTCCTTGCACTTGCGTTTGCGATTGAGTTTGATAGGCTTGCGTTGGCTTGTTTTTGTGGCTTTGGACCATGTCAATGACCCCACCGATTATTTTTTCCGGAATGTGGAGAACCTTTCGTGGTTCCAACAGCGCTGTCGTTGTGTTGATTAGTACGACTAAAAGTATGACCTGACGGGATGAAAATTTTCAGTTATTCCGAAAGCTATAAAACAAATTTAATCAATATTATGCCTAACAACATGTTACTGTTACTTTAATTACACTAATGACGATCAATAATTAAATATCCTAAGAGCGTATATTTGAAAATAGTTTCATTCCATTTCAAGATATCTTTTTCCGAACGACTTTTATTAATTATACGTAAATACTAGAAAAAAAAAATACAATTACTTGATATTTGAATAATGACGTAATTATAACACATTGGATTAAAACTCACAAGCGAGAAGGACTCCATGTTGATGCTGTAGCGTTGCACGTTTGTGAGGACCTCCGCCTGGAAATACTTTTATATGCGTCGATCTTTGAACAATTGGGACGCCTACCGAATTATTCTTGAGTCAGGGCTGTGAGGCTCAAACAAAACGTATATTTTCAAATATTATTTTGAAAGTATTTAAAATTTTAGCAAAGGACATTGAGGCAAACACCAACGCGTCGTCCTTAATATTCAGTGAGTATATAATAATAGATAATTGAAATAAAATGATAATTTGTTTGTATTATATTTGTTTTGTTTTATACAGATTCAACATCACAATGTATAACGCTACCCCCTGCGTCAGAACTAAGGTTGCAGTTCGCATGAAAATAAATCATAGTTTAAAAAAAAACGAATAAACACGCTTTTATAGAGAACAAACTAAAAAATGAAAAATTAATTTATTGTAAAAAAAACAACAGCTTCAAATGACTGATGAAAAAATGAATTTGCTGCCGAAAGTAAATAACGGGTCTAGCTATTTAAAATATTGAATTGTCATCGGTCCTTGATAAGTACGCCAAATTTCGAGTTAATCCGACGTTTTGAAGGGGGTTAAAATCACGGTCAAAGATTCCGTTACATACATACTAACATACGTATGAAGCTAATAAAAGCGTATTAAAATTAAATTAAATTAATTTTGTGCTACCATCAAATTGTATTTAAAAATTAAGATGGACATCTCCGAATCACAACGACGAATACGCTTAAAAAATAATATCTGTAACACTTTAGTGTAACTACTAATTAAAAAGAACCTCAGCGACAAAACTTCGACATGGATTCTAAAATAAATTTATTTATTTATTTATTTAAGGATTGCCAACAGGGTTTACAGTAAGACATAGAATAACATTGACATGTATAGAGCAATTGATAGCTGCAACTCTAATTAGAGGCAATCACAGCATGCGTTACATTAATATATCAACAGAGATTTAATAATACTAATAATAATAAAAAACAAAAAAATATATAAAATATAAAAAATAATAAAATATAATAATCATCATACAAAATTCACTTGATAAATTTGATGAAACAAAAAAGAATTTATTAAAAAAATCTTCGTTTCGGGCAGCCCTGAAAACCAAACCCATGATATATCTTGATTCGATGGGACACGCTGCCTGTGCGGTGGCGCGATTTATCGCACATTTGGCGCAGTACCGCTACTTTAGTGTTAACTGGACATCTTGTGGGGTAGCTGCACTAATTATTTACAGTACGCACATATTTTATTAAAAAAATTAGAAGCATATTTTTGCTGGAATAATAGCAACCGGTTGCATTGTATAAGCGAAATGATTACGATCGCTTCGTCTCAAGTCACATGTGCCGGTAATAAAATAAATTCGTTATTATTTGCCTACCAACCGTCAGCACCGAAGCGCTAAGAAATCGAAGTCGTCGTGGCCTAAAGGATAAGACATTTGGTGCATTCGTATCAAGCGATGCAACAGTGTTCGAATCCCGCATGCGGGTATTAATTTTTCTAATGAAATAAGTACTTAACAAATATTCACGATTGACTTCCACGGTGAAAGAATAACATCGTGTAATAAAAATGAAACCCACAAAATTTGCGTAATTACTGGTGGTAGGACCTCTTGTGAGTCCGCACGAGTTGGTACCACCACCCTGCCCGTTTCTGCCGTGAAGCAGTAATGAGTTTCGGTTTGAAAGGTGCAGCCTTTGTAACTATACTGAGACCTTAAAACTTATATCTCAAGGTGAGTGGCGCATTTACGTTGTAGATGTCTCTGCGGTCCAGTAACCACTAAACACCAAGTGGGCTGTGAGCTCGTCCACCTATCTAGGCAATAAATAAATAAATAATAAAGTCACGTATAAAAATTGCAATAATGAACCTGGTGAAAGCGAATTATTGATTAATAATTGAATAGCTGTGTCACGGGTGCTATCTTTACGTGTTACAAAAGATCAGAAATTGATTTCCAATAAATAAAAAAATCACTTCTCTTTGGCACTTCATCGGCATGAGAACGGGGTATCGTCTCGTTTATTAGTTTCTTTAATGTGGCATCAGTCGAAAAGACTTGTAACCGGAGCTGCTAAGCAGTGCCGAGATGTTGATGCCATTGCAGCAGAGGGAATGCTGATAAATAACGCGTCAGGGGGGCGACAACTTGATGTACTATAAATCCGTAAAAACTAATTCCACATTTAACAGTCAGACTTCCTCTTGAATATGTTATCCTCAATTACCAACCGTCATTAACGGACACCATCTCCTATCGGGAATTGCACCCGGATCCGTGGCTTAATAGACAATATGACTAAACCTTAGACCGAACTAGAAAATTGACATACAGAAAAAAATACCATCAAAATAAATAAATAAAAAGGCATTGTCAATAATCCGGTGATTCACCCTAAGAACCCGTTTAGCGTCAATACATGATTGACCTAAGGGCCGAGCGCCGTAATACGAATCCCTTTAGTCTTGTTTTAACAAATTATCGTACCATCTCGTGCGGTCAACGATTTATTGAATCAATAACTCGTTTATAATTGTTCGCCGAAGTAACTATGTGTTTTGTTCGCGGATATGTCTGGCCACCATTTGCAGGTCTTCCAAACGGCACTTGACACTTAAGCTAGATACAAAACAAAGTCTCGTCGCCCAAAATATGTCTTGACAGGATTCTCCGGATCCGGTCGCGGTCGTTTTAAGCTTTTAAAGGCTCCGGTCGTCCTTGTGAAACTTGTCAATTAGCTCATAGATACAACCCCCACCGATTTTCTCACCGATTATTCTCAGCGGGTCGCGATTCCGATCTGGTGTTAGATTCAGCGAAGCTCTGTTCCTAGGAACAGTGTTAGCAATTCACTCAAGGCCGCACGTAGTTGGATAGACTACCAACGATTATATTAAGGTTAAAAGTTTAAATTAACTCCAAAATCAACAAACAGACAGACCTTTTTATAATTAATTCAATATATATATTTTATGTTTACTTATTGCTTTAAACAAGATCGATTTTTCATGTTTTGGAGAAAACCACATTTGTAATATGAGCTTCCGTATAAATTAAAATTAATCATCTTTCAGGCACCGTTCACACGATAAATGAATTGTTTTGTAATGTTCATCTTCACCAGATAAGCCTAGGTCCCACTTGATGTGATAACGGTCATTTAAGCAAAGAACATCGCAACGTAAATTACATTAGGGATGAGGTACAAAGGAGACTGAAACGATTACATACATTTTTGGGCCCGAATGTAACGTGATGAAACTAATATGAATTAATAGATTCAGATTTATCAGTACCTTGCTGGAAATTATAAAAGTTTTCTCAATCTGAGAGCAGAGTTAATAAAGATTTAGTAAAAGTTAGGTTATGTTACAATCTCTTTAAAAGAGCTGAATAATAACTTATTTAAGCATAAGTAAATGTTTATTATATCCATTGGATAATCTTTTAAATGTCATATTATGAATGAATATCAATGTATTATATCAGGTATGGAATATGGAATTGCTATCCTACAATTCACACAGCGATCCATAATTTCAACAATATCCAATGCAACAATTTCAAGTCAAACGTGTGAGCGATCTTCGGTGTCCAGTGTAGAAGCAATTGTCGTACAAGGCTGGCAGAGTTGGAATCCGTAATAATAAAGCAGTGATCGTTGAAAATATAAAAACAGCCCGATAGATACACACTCAAAATGCGTCGAAGATACAAAACGAGTAGAGCAGAAAAAACTGGAAAAAACCAACAAGTGCCAAAAAATAATTGTATAATCTATGAACAAACGTCATGTCAGCTTACTGTCAAAGCTGTCATCAAAAATACAATCGATTTTAATCGATTTGAAATCGATAATCATATTACTTTGTTAAGTAATAATAGACTTTTTCTTCATTTATGTATATAATCAATTAAATCTGGCGTATACCGCACTTATATACAACAAGTATAAATCGCTCATTTAATTACTTTGCATTAATTACCTAGTGCAATGTTTTTCTTTTTATAATCCTGTAATCGATTAATTAAATCGATCACACCGCTAAACTGACAAAAACTAACTTTCTCATTTTTCTCCGGTCCCAGAAAAAGGATTGAGGTGATTTTTATTATTCTTATATAAAAAAATATGACAAATTTTTTAGACTACATTCCAAGTTATTACATTTTTGGCCCACGATTTTCCGTCTCCTTTCAAATTCTATTATTACACCTATATCTCATCATTCGAACCGAAATGCAATTGAGCAAAAATGGGCAGAATAATAATACCCACCTCATAGTACACCAGAACACATATTATGTTGAGAAAAACATGTACGCTAATGTATTACTAATTGCAGGCTTGTAGCATACGTGATTTCTGGTAAAGTGTAGTTACAAATATCAGCGAATCCATTATCAAAGCAAATCAAACAGATTGAACATAAGGAAAATGCTCAATTATGAGAACAAAGCGTCCAGAGAAGAACTAATAAAAACTAAACTACCTATATTTTGTGGTACCGTGGCAGTTGCGGAATTACCACGCTGAATAGATTTTAATCTAGGCTTTAGCCCAGGGCGAGAATTTGGATTTGGACAAATTTGGACTCAATTTTTTTTATGATTTACAGAAATTAAATATTTATGCTGAAATATATAAGTATTATTAAAAATACGTACATATATCCAGAAACTATTTTTGTGCAAATAAAACGTTTAAATGTGACTAGGAGATGTATGGAAATGGTAGTGCAAGGTAGAGGTGGAAGAGGTCGACCGAAGAAGACATGGATGGAGCGTGTGAATGACGATATGAGAGAGAGGAGTGAGTGTTGAGATGACGGCTAATAGAAGAGAATGGAAGAGAAAAATTAGCTGTGCCGACCCCACCTAGTGGGATAAGGTGGGGAAAAGAAGAAGAAGAAAACGTTTCCTTAGCTCACGATGATCGGAATATGGACGATATAATTGGCACAAATCATAAATTTATAAAGAGCTTAACAAAAAAATTGTAATTAATCTGATTGTAAATTAAGATATGGAATTGTAAAGGTCGAAAAAGGACGATCTAATTTGAATGACCTACTGGCGGCTAATGTGTAGATCCGCCACAAAAATAGGTGCCGAACTTTTAACTGTTTTACACATATAACACACGCAAAAATTCATTCAAGTCTACCTGCTGAATACTACAAATAAAACCTTATTCCTAATATCATATCTATAGATATATATTATAGAGATTTCAATCAGATTAGTCAGAGCGGCCGACCCCCGTCCCGACTCTGTCTGGTTCGTATATTCTCTGAACACTACATAAATCAACTGAAGCGAAGCGCCGAGGCCGTCAGAACCCCTACCATTTGTTCTAACATACGAGTGTGTCAGCTTTTTGTATCAGCATAGGTAGAAATCGCCTTATATCGCCTTATAGGCTATTTCAGCTTTACCTTAGCGTGTAGGTGAGCTCTCGAGGCTCAAACCGGAAACGTGTTGCTAACACTGGCCCTAGCAAGAACAGTGCTTAGCAGAATCTACCACCGGATCGGAAACGAGACCTACTGAGAAAATCCGGCGAGAAACTCAGTGGGCTACGTGTCAACTTAGTGATACAATCATAGATTATAGACTAATAGGCTTAGAACAGATACGATTAACAGAACATTTTATATGATCTAGTTTATT
Organism: Bombyx mandarina; assembly: GCF_003987935.1. The sequence goes on along the minus strand of NW_021011486.1, from coordinate 2,740,502 downwards.
AATACAATTCAATATGTGATATAATAATAAAAAAAATTGGCGTAGAAATTAAACAATTATATTTTCTTGGTCCGAAGTAAGAAATATTTGGTATACAATTAAAATTGCGGACTTCGGATTACCAAGATTACGATAGAACAATCAATTCAGTATAAGAATTGTTGAAATCACTCACGAACCTGGCTAAGAAAATGACCAATAATATGTAATAACAATAATGATGTAAATGATAGTAAATTATCGGTGGCTAGAAACAAGGAATTTGATAAAAAAGAAAGAATATTAAACGATGACAAAATTCACGTCTTTATGAAGCAAAGAAGTAATTTGTAACTACGGCAATCTCGTTGAGTAAATCGACGACAGTTCATTAGTAGGAGACGCAATTCAAGACAATGATCTCGTCCGGTCGATGGGTAATCTCGCTATTTTGTTATGTCACTGGACTTAGGAAGCCGTGACATCACGTCGACTCGTAAGCCTTCAACACAGCCTCTTGTGACTCGGATTTTTAGAGGGTTCCTTAAAATAATTAGGTTCGAACGAAACCATGGTAATCAAACAGCAGTCGGTCTTGATCGTGTCGTATTGCTATAGTGGACTGAAAGCAATTGTCGATTTTACTGAGACATTTAAAAATTGTTTTTCGGCTACTGAAAATAAAGTCTTGTTTGCCCTTAACCCATCCTTAACTCATGTTATTACCCGTTTATGTGGATTTGGCGCAACATACATACGTTTTTACCTTTCAAGCGATACCTACTATAATAAACCCCGATAATGTTTAATTTTTCTGTATGCCTTCTATCTGTTACTGATTACGTATTAAGTGCACAGACACGAAAACATGATTTGATAACATCCACCTTGAAAGACAGTCAAAATTTCCATTTTTGCTTCTGTGGCGAAATAATCTGGCATCCCGGTTTGAAAGTTAGGCCAACTGTACAGTACAATTCATAATCAGAATGTGACGTCTGTGGGCTCCGATAACCAGTTTACAACAGGTAGACCGTAACAGATAAGTTTTCCCGTCTGCGCAATATGATAATGGATGATTGTGTTGACTGATGTTTTCTCACTCTTCAAACCGAACGACTGCTCACGGCTGATGTCAGCAAAATCGTGGTGACTACCAAAACCCATCAGGCATTTGCCTTCCTTTGGTGGTGACTTTAATCAAATATTTGCCTTCCTCCACAGGTAAAAACTACTCTGACCAGCGCGAAATAAATGCGCTTGTTCAACTCCCTATGTTCAATAAGTTTAAGAACAAAGTAAAGTAATTATGATGAATGTCAGGATTGCGCCTATGAGGGGGCGACTATGGACGATCTCATGTAACATGTGAACAAGAAGCTTCAACACAACAAAACTAACTAGTCTGGTCGTAGCTTAACTATTCCTTCAATTTGGACAAATTTGTTGACAGGAGGCCATCGTAAGCGACTTGTTCCTTTTATCATGTCGCATCGGCTGGTAAACGACCTCGCAGTCCTGATTCTGATTATTGAATTTGATAGACGTGTAAGTGCTGTCACCCCGTGAGACCAGATTTCAAAGTCTCCATTGCATTGTGAAACGAGTGTCTCAGTATCAAAACCAGACCTCATGAGTACTTTGCGGCAGAAACGAGCAGTATGCCGATACCTACCCGTGCGGGCTTAGATTCGCTCTGCCAACAGTATTACGGGACGTAAGTACGGGAGATGGACGGGAATGATAAGTAAATGAATGAATGGGAAACTACACTTAGGGACTTAGTGATAGGAGTAATTAGGATAATAATAAAAATAAATAAAAAGCAAAGCAGCAAGGCAAGGAGCCGAGTATCGTTATTGTGATAGTAGCTAAGTAATTCACGAACACTCTGAATTGCGATTATCAGAACGATTACCTCGGGCTCGGCTTCTGGTAAACATATGCACTTGGTGCCTTTATAAAGTCAGTTGATATGTAGAAAGAAAGAAAGAAGAAGAAAGAAAGAAATCATTTATTCGCTAAGCATAGTGAAAATGAGTTTTGGTCATTATTGGTCATTATTTGACATGCGAATTTTAGTGCAGTGCAAGATATTATGATATTATATAATTTACTTTTCATTCATCCATAATTCAATAAAGCATGGAATAATTTAAAGACATTGAGATGTATACTTGGTCTCAAAATGGGGCAAAGATTGTCCCATTGTCTTATGTGTTTCGGTTTTAACACAACATTCAAAATTCATACTCACTAATTATGTAAAATATTTTATGTCAGTTAATACATAAAGCCGTCCTATTATCCTGTGGTTGCATTGTCGTCATTTGGTGGTAGTGCGCGGACGCAGTCTCTACGCGTCCTCAGTCGCGTGACCTCTACTCTTAACGAATTTCACAGGTGAGTTTATGTGATGAATTATTTTATGATTTGCCTTGCCGACCACAAATCATGGTAGGATAGCTGTACCTTTGCACATTAGAGTTACGTGCCCCTCATTTTTTGCCATTTTTTTAAATGAGCACCGTAAAAGTATCCTTTACTCCAGTTCAATTTAAAATCGTCCAGAGCGTAAATCTTATTTGTGGATCCAGATCTTGCCACGTTCCTACAGCTCTAACCAATTCACATATACATCTCCTCACTTGCCTGTTAAAATTTCGTCGTTCAGTTTGCAATACTCATTCGAGTATACTTCTAACCCATCCAATACCACAATTATAATCCATTACCACCTTTTTTTATTGCATGGATTGGTGGACGAGCTCACAGCCCACCTACACAGACCATAGACATCTACAACGTAAGTGCCACCACCCACCTGGAGATATGAGTTCTAAGGTCTCAGTATAGTTACAACGGCTGCCCCACACTTCAAACCGAAACGCATTGCCGCTTCACGGCAGAAATAGGCAGGGTGCCGTACCTACCCGTGCGAACTCATAAGAGGTCCTACCACTACCAGCATATTACTAAATCGCTCCACTCGCAATTGTGAATTATCTACATTTCTCTACCTAATCGCTGGTATCCTCGAGGGGTTATTCCAGCTACACAGTTTGGTAAATGAGCCATGAGGCCCAATCTGGGAGGACTTGCTAACAGTAGCCTTAGCAAGAACAGTGGTTCGCTGAATCTGCCACCAGATCGGAATCGCGACCCATTGAGAAGTTGCGGCGTGAAACTCAATGGATTGCGTCTATTGGCTAGTGTGACGGGTCCATCATACAACACAAGATATTTGACAGATCCCTTAATGTCGATTACAACATTCTCAAGATTAGCTTTCATATACACAAGTTTCGAACAACAACATTCGGACCGTCGGTCTACCGTGCAATATCACCCACTCAGTGTACCTGCAGTTAGGTTGCACATCGAACTCTTGTGCACATTGACAAGAAGGAGGACCAGTACTTGAAGTGCCTAAAATCACTGAGAGCAAATCAGCAGGTGCCGCTTTTTCGAAGAAACAGTTACTAGCTGCATAAAGTGCTATTAAAAGATTCGATGATACCTGACAGATATTTAAAAATAAAAATTACCTATACAAAAATCATACAATTCATCAACTGGTGAAATGACGTTAGTCTGTTCGGGCGTTATTAGGGTATGTGACCCAGAACTACTCTAATCACTATTCATTCAGTATATACAATCAGTATAACCTGGGTCTATCCTATCACTGATTATCTGACTTTTCTTTACTTTACTAACAATGGTACTGGTGTTATGGCTTGTTTCTTTAAGTTTCTTGTTTTGGCCCGACCACGATTCTCTTGTTCTAAGGTTACAAGGGTTAGTAACTATATTAAGCTTAATTGTCCTGTCCCCATTTCATAAGAGAGCCTATCAAATGACAACAAGGATTTTCATGAAATATGCCTTCATTTTGGTCGGTGCAGATGCAGGCGTTCTCAATTGAATGGCATAACTTGATCATTCTATCATTTCTTCTGCAGAACCAGCATAAAAATGACGGTTAAAAAACGAACATCCGACCTGACGAGCTTAGAGCGATTCAACATGTACTACAGGGAGAAGGAACCACCTCTAACCGGATCCCAAAAAGTGAAACGGTTCATCTGGAACCCGAAGACCAGGCAGTTCTGTGGAAGAACAGGATCTAGTTGGTGTGAGTAGGTTTCTTTACTGGTGAAATCGGCAGATGCGCTGGTTCATCTGGTGTCAGTTTTTTTAGTGGAGCCAATAGACACAAATTAAGTACACAAGAAATACGATACACTGTGGCAGCTCTGGTCTACATTTGTTGAGGACCTTTGTGTGTGTTTGTGTGTGATAAGATAAGTATGCCTGCCTTAGGACCCTTTGAGTATTGCGCGTTGTTGCAATGTTGATCGCGGTAATCCCCTTATCCCGCCCGGGCTCTGACCTGAGGGTCAGTCCAAGCTGTTGAGTTCCACATACTCCACACGCCCCCTAGGCGCGGGCACCTCGTAGGAAGTTTGGCCTCAGGCCCAGAAGAAATGGAAAAAACGAAAAAAGATCTCTCGAGTGTACCAAAAAATCCCATGACTACATCTGGACATATCTTATTCGGCCACAGGCACTTGGTACCTATTTCTGAAAATATTCAGAGTCGCTATTCGTGTTCGTTTAGTTGTTTTCGTAACTAGTATATGAGGATGTTGTAATTGTCACCGATATTAGTTAAAGCTATGTAAAATGATTTATTACGTCCCTAATTAATGCCATTATAAAAGAACCAGACATAGTCAAATTAGATCTCTCGATATACAAGAGCATCTACCCCTAAAACTCCAAAAGACTTAGACATTACAAGTAGCCGGCGACACCCAGTTACCATACAACCCGGAGCGGAAGTCCCGACGGCCGCTGAATTGGCACAATGAGATCATTGCTATACATCCTGTGCGGCGCTCTGTACTGACCCTGGCGGGCTCAAACCGGACTAGACGTTGTAATGTTTCTCATAATTCAAATGGCTATGAGTAATCTTGTAAGTCTTTCCGGATTTACTTTGCCGTTTTTAAATGTAATCTCAGATTGACTGTTTGTGTTTGTATTTAAGCATTCTGCAGACAAAAGTAAAAGAAAACACAACAATTATCATATCATCCTGTCCATGTCCATTTCTCTCAGATACTGTCGACAGTGTACTATTAACACTATTGCCACACAATTTGTATAAAATGTAACGAAGAATTAGAAGGAGTATTATCTTCTTATAACAGCACAACGCGATACTCAACCTGTAGTAGGACGTAATGTCTATCGAATTCTGCCACGAAGCCGCTATGTGTTCCTAAACTAAGGTTGGAACAAACGTCATACAATTCAGATGAGAATACGACATAATTTCGTGGTCTGAGTTGCTCGTATAATTAGATCCATACCATCAGCTCAAACATCATTATTTCCTAAAGAAACAGAAACAAAAGCTCGAATAAAAGCAAAAAAACTACATATTTATTTTCGAAAATGCAAAAATGCATTGATATTTATATTGTTTCGCAGCAAAAATAGCATTGTTCTATTTTATCTTCTACTCTGCACTCGCCATCCTAGTCGCTATCTGCATGTGGACGTTCCTCCAGCTTTTGGATGCTAGGCAACCGAAATGGCAGCTCGAGAGGAGCATCATTGGCACTAACCCAGGGCTGGGCTTCAGGCCAACGCCTCCGGAGGTCGCCAGCAGTGTCATCTGGTACAAGGGAAATGACCCGGGCAGCCAACAGTTCTGGGTTAAAAAGCTATCCACCTTCTTAGCTGGTGAGTTTGAATTATTAATACTTTTTTTTTCTAACCGTACCACTACATTTAAATCCACCGGGAATAGTACTTGTATCACCATCTAGTTCAATTCTCTAACTAGATCGTACCCTCATTGAGAAATCTCATTACCACCACAAACTAATATGCTTACCTCATCTACTAGATACCAAAAGCAAAATGTTAGTATTATTACACACGTAATCATGGATTTTAATCACGCACGGTCGACGTTTGAAAATCTTCAAACACACGTTTCTAAGAAAATGTGGACCTGTGGAAAGATCTCTTTGTGAATGACTTACTAATGACTTTAGCAGCGCCTGAAGAACCAGTTTTATTGTAAATCCTGATTTGCGTTAAATGCTAATTAATAGTCATGCGTACCGGCTTTGAAAGTGGTCGTCTTTTAATCCAAATGAAAACTTCACCATCATGTCTCAAAGTCGATGACGGAATTCAATTTTCGGTGTCTATAGGCACTGATAACTACTTAACAACAGACGGACAGACGAAACATTTCACTCGTTGCAATGACATAATAATTTAAAAAAAAAGACTTTTTTTTTTATTGCCTTTGTAGGCAGACGAGCATACGGCCCACCTGATGGTGAGTGGTTACCGTTGCCCATGGACTTCAGGAATGCCGAGGGCAGAGCCAAGCCGCTGCCTACCAAATAACTGTACTGTACAAAAATAACTGTAAATAACTGTACAAAAAACTGTAGCATTTTGCGAAATATCTTAAACTAATAGGACAACTATTGGAGCAAACGGTTGAAAATCGGATGATATAAAAAAAGGCTTTAACTCCAATTCACAATCCAACAGCGTACAAGCGCGATGGCAAAAAAGCTGGTGCGGGCCAGAACATCCACAACTGTGACTTCAAGCTTCCTCCTCCGGCTGGGAAAGTCTGCGATGTAGACATCAGCGCGTGGGGACCTTGCGTGCAGGACAACTATTTCGGCTACCACAAATCGACCCCCTGCATCTTCCTGAAGCTAAATAAGATCTACGGTTGGAGACCCAAGTTCTACAACAGCTCTGACAATCTACCCAAAGACATGCCGGAAGACTTGAAGGAGCACATCAGGAACATGACGGCATATGACAAGAACTACGTATGTGTCAAATTTACTATTACCTCAAACTTATATTTGGGTACAGTTTAGGAAACGATGTTATTAGTGTATTTTACAGGTTGGAATAAAACCTTTAATATTGCCGATCAGTGTAGTTATTACTGAGGATTTCGTGTCATAGTAAAATTATTGTTAATGCGCTTCACGGCTTAAAATATCACTGAAAATTTATGTAATGATTCCAATTAATGCTGATTTTACTAAACTAGAATTATTTGCTTGAATAATATCGCTACGTATTTTTAAATTGTAAAAAAGAATCATTACAAAAGACTTCGTTCTTCATCTGTGTGTTTTTGGTAGAAGATGCTATAAATCAATTTTAATAAGTAGATAATCTTATTTCGTTGGAGCGCAAAACAATAATACAACACTTACTGTGTGCAGAAAATCTAGGTGCGATAATTTGGTACTGGAAACTTTTCTATGACATAAACGCTAGCCTTAAAATAATTAAAATACTGCGTCCCTGTTATCTTTTTGAAGCGCATCAACTCAAGTCAAAACATTTGCCAGTACTTCACTAAATTTATACATTTTTCCAGCTAAACATGGTTTGGGTTTCCTGCCAAGGCGAGAACCCAGCTGATCGCGAGAACATTGGTCCCATACAGTACCTACCTCACCGAGGCTTCCCGGGGTACTACTTCCCCTACACCAACCAGGAAGGTTACCTGAGCCCTCTTGTAGCTGTGCACTTGCAGAGACCTAAGAGTATGTATTATAATTATTCAGGTATTTACCAATAGCGGTAGGCAGCGGCTTGACTCTGCCCCTGGCATTGCTGAAATCCATGGGCGACGGTAACCACTCACTATCAGGTGGGCCGTACGTCTGCCTACAAGGCCAATAAAAAAAAAAAAAGAATCACTATGAACACACTTATATTCACTTTATATTTATTTTATTGACTTTCAAGCCCAAAAGCCTAAAGTATTAAAAAAAACAACTATAAATTATCCATGGATACCAGAAACGGCCATTTTATGAGACAAGATTAAGCACGTCCAAATCTCGATAGACAAATATCTTTAACAAATATGCCTCCAACCGCGAAAGGATAACGCATTTACCTTTATAGTAACAGGTGTCTATAATTTCAGCTGGCATGCTAATCAACATTGAATGTCGTGCCTGGGCGAACAACATCAAGTATGAGAGACTTGAAGCCATGGGCTCTGTGCACATCGAGATGTTGATCGAGTAGAGAGTACAAACAGCAGACACGCAGAAGATAAAGAAGTATATAGACGTATATATTAATAATTAGAGAATAAAATTTCTTGTATTTACTTACTTGTTATTTGAGTGAGATTGAATAGTAAAACATAATTAATTTTCAGAATTACTTAATTTCATTGAAAAACTCTTAAGTCTTTAAGGCTAAATTGCATTGTTCAAACGCTTTCCCACTATTCAAACCGGAGAGCTTGACTGCTTCGAATACGGAGTAGGTGGGTGGCATTTACGCACATCACAGTACGGTTTTTTTTGCCACGTACCATCCGGCTATGGAATGAGCTCCCCTCCACGGTGTTTCCCGAGCGCTATGACATGTCCTTCTTCAAACTCAGCAGCTTGGCTGTGCCCCTGGTATTGCTGAAGTCCATGGGCGACGGCAACCACTCACCATCAGGTGGGCCGTGCGCTCGTCTACCTACAAGGGCAATGAAATAAAATAAAAACCAGCAATGTAAACAATTCCCATAGACACTGAGTTTCTCGCCAGATCTTCTTAGTGGGTCGCGACTCCCACCCGGTGATAGATTCACGAAGCATTGCTCTTGCTAGGACTAGTGTTGTAAAATTTTCTCAGGTGAGCTCACCTACCCGTCCGCGCGTATCTGTAATAGTCCCTTAAGCTTCCAGCGAATAGATAGAAAAAAGAAAAAAAAAAGTAAACAATTGCGCATGTTTATAATGTTTGCGTGTTTGATTTTTAATACACAGTGTCATTAGTCGACAACGACACGATTTTCACAAATGAAAATTCTTAGGTTGTGGAAAGACGCTCACTCTTGGCTTGCGTAATTTTAAAATGCTACTTTTGTTTTGTATCCATATTTATTTGTTTAATTTTGGCGCTTGAAAAAACAATATAATGATTTTTTTTAAAACAGTCTGCTTTTTGTTTCGCCAGAACTTCTAAGCGGCTTTTTTGAATCTGAATCCGGCAGTAAAAAAAGTGCTTTTAATTTCTAGCATATTACTGACCATCTGTGTTAAAATAAAACATTTTTAATTTTAAATCTAGAACTACGTAGTTCTTTGCAAGATGTTCGATCATCGCGAAATTTGGAAGTTATCCGAGGTAGACAATAGGACATAGGATTTTATACAGAATAGCCCCTCACTATTCTTGATAATATTTTTCTGCATTGACACAAACCAAGTCTTTTGTAAAACCTAGTAGTCAATATTATTATAAATTAGTAACAGACGAATGGTAAACCGTCGACGTCGCCCAAAGCACGTCATTACGGATCCTCCTGATCCATTAACGGTGCTTTTAAGCACCACAAGCACCGGTCACCGTCCTCGTCGCAACCGTCGCTTGCGACGAAGGGCTCGACGAGCGAATTAACCCATAGACACAGCCCACTCAGTTTCTCGCCGGATCTTCTCAGTGGGTCGCGTTTCCGATCCGGTGGTAGATTCTGCGAAGCACTGCTCTTGCCAGGGTCAGTGTTAGCAACACTCCGGTTTGAGCCCCGTGAGCTCACCTACAAACGTTAGGGCGAAGCTGAAATAGCCTCTCAAGGCTATCAGCATAGGTAGGAAAGAAAAAGTAACAGTAGTTAAAGGTATGTAGTGAAATAAAAAAGTAATTCATCTATCACAATAGTTTAACATTTAAGTACTCTCGTTTACAATAAAACACCAAAAGATCACATCACACAATAAATATATATACACACTCAATAATAATTATCTAAAAAATAGCTTTTCAAAAAACCACACGAATTTTGCCGCGGATGTGGTCAGTACAACGCGTTCTAAAATATTTTAATCTTGCTAAAACAATAATTTTACTGTTTAATCTCAAATTTAATGTTAATGTCAAGTTAATGAATCCATGCCATCGAATAAAAATAAAAACATTTTTTATGAATAGTGATTGTTGTTTTAAAATTCGTCGTCCATTGCCGTCAAAGTATAATGATCGAAAAACCGGATATTCCAAATATAATTAATATTGAAATTTAATCGTCAAACTAGATTTCAAGGAATCTGCGACTCATGAAAGCCTTAGGAAAATGTTTTGTAATCAATCAAATACTACAAAATATGATAATTATTATTTAACTTATTATTAAAATTATTGATCTACATGGTTTTCGCGATCCTCGGAGATTATTGAAAACACTGTAATGTAATATGTAATTAATGATTACTTACTAAAGGCAAAAGCCTGCAGCCAACGTTGGTAAGCCCGCGAACTATTTAAATTTACGCGGCCTTTGAACCATTATGAGTATAAATCGGAAATCATCAAAGTCTCTCTACGCATTTCAATCCAACAATTATTCACATACAAAGCGTGTACGATATAAAAGGGCTACCAAATGGGAGGAATTAACGGAAAAAAAATTTTAATGGGTAAAAATACTAGTCTTTTAACGATTTTAGGCACTGATAGCGTACGCAATATTAAATAAGGAATCTAATAAGATTTTCAGTTTCCGTTGTCGTTCAAAGATCTTTCGGCTTGCGCCAGTCTGTAGGCTCCGTACACACTTCGATTGACATTTAACTGCTTGCAGTAAAAAAATCAGATTCTTAACTATAACTTTGACTGCCGTTTTTAATGTTATCGTGTTTTAAGCAGCGTTGTCTATAGATTGTATCTGATATTTCCGTAACTCAATTCCTATCATGGTATTCCATCCCAATTCATCCGCACAACTTTTGGCTCTAACACATACAAAGTCGCACATTGTGCATCACAAGCAGAATTATTTTCTTCATTGCACTCTATTCTTTGGTGCCTTCATATTCTGTTTGACGTGCTAAACTAAGCAGATTGGCAAATTTCATGAATAACTCGAAAGTTTTTGAAGATATAAACAAGGACCCGGGTCTTTTTAGATCGGGATATTTCTGATAATCGCGTCATTCCAAATGTACTTGCAACTATTAACGAATTAGTAGGCTAGTGACATGTTAATGCCATGGCTGAGGTTCGACCTGACTGCTGTCTACCAACGAAAGCACATTCACAATGAAACTGTCTACATTGCATACAACAACACTAAAACTGTCTACACTGTCTACAATAAACTAAAAACGCACATATAGTATTACAACATTTAACAACGGGTAAGGCACGGGTGCGGTTCTGGTCTGTGGGTTCAGTCGATCATGATCTCCAGGTGAGTGGAACCGAGGCGTTCCTTCAGACTGGCCGTGTATTGGATATTCTTGGCCCAGGCGCGGCAACGAATGTTTATTATCTGTTGTACTGGAAAAGAGTTTTTTTTATTTCATATTATTTCTATTTTAGGGATTCGGTGCTCAAAAGAATAAAATGGGACCCTTATAGTTTTTTTTAGGTTAGTTCTAGTTAGGTGACTTTGTTACCCGTCTGTCTGTCCGTCCAAAAACAATTTTCCTCAGAAACGGGTTGAGGCAGATATCAAGAGGAAATTAATACCAAATATTAAGGTCTACGGTTGAAGGAAACCACAACAACCTCAAGCTTCTCAGTCAATGCATTTTGTCTCGGATTAAGACAAGGATCACCTTTAAAGCGTCCGTTGTTTCCTTTTGAGAACCGGAGCTCTATAAATACTTGATGAATGAACTCACGGTAAATGGGAAATTAAATTTTTGGTGAATATTAAAGCAAAACCAATAAAGTATCAAAAAAATATCTTGAGAGAATATTATTGTAGAATAGGGATCGCAGCCCTTAAATTAAAATTACCCTGTTCCAAAATCTTCTGTTATAATAATAATTAAAAATCAAATAACACTTTTATTACGTCTTGCTCATTTTTTAACCGTCTTCGCCATATTCCTTTTCTCTGTCTGTCATTCTCTTCTCCCTTTCTTTCCGTTTTCTCTCACTCACATCTTGACGCTCCGTTCCACACTCTTCATACGTTCCGTTCTTAACTTTTTTTTTCCTACCTAAGCTGATAGCCTTGAGAGGCTATATCAGCGTCGCCTTAACTAGTAGGTGAGCTCACGGGGCTCAAACCTGATTACGTTGCTAACACGAACCCTAGAAAGAGCCGTGCTTCGCAGAATCTACCACCGGATCGGAAACGCGACCCACTGAAAAGATCCGGCGAGAAACTCAGTGGGCTGTGTCTGAGGGTTAATTTACTCATCGAGCCCTTCGTCGCAAGCGACGGGTTCGACGAGAACGATGACCGGAGTTCTTACCAATCCAACATTATTAACTTACGTTTTGGTGCCGTCAGCTGTACAGCCACCAGTGGGCTCAGGTAGCCTGGGGTGTTGTCATAGGGGAAGAATACTTCCGAAAGACCTGGGTAAGGCCAATACTTTAACGGACCGAGAGCTTCAACGTCGGCCGGTCTCTCCCCCATACATGAGACCCAAACTTTGCGGCGCTGTGAACATTTTTAGATTCTTTATTAAAGTTTCGTGGTCGAGAAAAAAAACTTTCCTAACACTTCAAGTACCACTTGTAATCTCCGCATGAGACCTAAAATTATTATATTTTAAGTCGTCGTGGCCTAAAGGATAAGACGTTCGGTGCATTCGGATCTTACGATGCATCGGTGTTCGAATCCCACTGGCGGTTACCAATTTTTCTAATGAAATATAATACGTACTTAACAAATGTTCACGATTGACTTCCGCGGTGAAGGAATAACATCGTGTAATAAAAATCAAACCCACAAAGTTATAATTTGCGTAAATACCTACTGGTGGTAGGACCTCTTGTGAGTCCGCACGGGTAGGTACCACCACCCTGCCTATTTCTGCCGTGAAACAGTAATGCGTTTCGGTTTGAAACGTTACAACTGTTACTGTATGTTATAACTGTACTGTATACTGAGACCTTAGAACTCATATCTCAAGGTGGGTGGCGGCATTTACGTTGCAGATGTCTATGGGCTCCGATAACCACTTAACATCAGAGGGGCCGTGAGCTCGTCCACTCATCTAAGCAATAAAAAAACTATGAATTTTTTATTGTTAACGCCTGTCGTATGGTGATGTGCATTGTGCATACTTACTTCTTGTGGGGTGGCATTTGCGATGTATTCTTTAATGTCAGGCGGCATGTCGTGGGGTAAGTGAGCAGGATCGTCGTAGAACTCAGGATTCCAATCGTACAACTGAAACATAAATATTCAACAATTACCTTCTGAAACGCTAATTATAACGAATAAGTGAACTCAACTATTGTCTTTACCATTATCGGCATATTTTAAATATGAATTAAATATAATAAACGTAACCGACAGAGATATGCAAAATGAAATGATGCTGCACGGGTAGATCCGATGACTTCAAGAGCAGAAGATATATATTCCTTTTAATACTGTATAAACTATTATATGTATGTATGTATTTGTGTATGTATGTATGTATATCATATTGTGTATATATGTATGTATATACTTTTTTTTGTGTATGTATTTGTAAATTAATATAAATTTCATTGCACCTACCACTATTCACTCTGCACTACCTTTGGTTGACTGGTAGAGAATGCAGGCATTAAGTCCGCCAATGTAAATTTTACATGAAGTGTAAAAAATAAATAAATAAATATGGAGCATGGTAACCTAAGCTGGAAACTCTAGATATATATAAAGGATTAGCTTGATCAACAGCAACCTTCTTGTTGTTATTGTGTTTGGTAACAAACACCTCTGTGTCTTCGAAGTAAGCCTAATTCCTTTTGCAATATTGCACAAAAGCGACTCATCTCAGATCTAGTTTCCAAAAAACTTGGTCTTCATCCGAATTATCTGGTTTATGGATCTGCAAAACTCACCCTGTTCAATTTCACGATTAAGCACGGCGTCCTATTGGCGTACCCATACCCTTCCTCCTGAGAGCAGGGCCCGAACTGACTGGTATTAAATGCGCAGACCATCAGTCTGGGAGGTTTCACATCGCCACACTCTATTTGGTTACGTCCACCGTTGGGCAGAAGACTCTTGTTGCGGTATGCTGTAAAAGATTATTACACGATTGTAAAATATAGGTACCTATTATTAGTTTTTTTTTTGACTAACTCGTTGGTGCAGTAGTCAGCGGCCCTGACTGTTGTACCCACGACCCGTGTGATGAACAGGTTTGTTTGCTCTTTGTCTGGGGGTCTATTATTTATATACGTATATATATAAAGGTATGTACGTCAGTCTCTGTTACCCATAACACAGGGAATCCTAAATGAAGGCTGGATGATCGTGCGTCATTTGTGCCCACTTATTAGTTGTTATTATATTGCTAAATGTTTAATTCAAGAGAACTTAAACTCTAGAAGTTGTGTCTATTGACTAATAGCTCCGTAGATGGTCTAAAGCTCGACAACACTGCAACAGTACCGACTGTTTTAAAAGCAGATAAAACGTCTCCCAAAAGTGAAAACAGTTATGACGTAAAAAAATTTTGACTGGTGGTAGGACCTCTTGTGAGTCCGCACGGGTAGGTACCACCGCCCCGCCTATTTCTGCCGTGAAGCAGTAATGCGTTTCGGTTTGAAGGGTGGGGCAGCCGTTGTAACTATACTGAGACCTTAGAACTTATATCTCAAGGTGTGTGGCGCATTTACGCTGTAGATGTCTATGGGCTCCAGTAACCACTTAACACCAGGTGGGCNCGCACGGGTAGGTACCACCGCCCCGCCTATTTCTGCCGTGAAGCAGTAATGCGTTTCGGTTTGAAGGGTGGGGCAGCCGTTGTAACTATACTGAGACCTTAGAACTTATATCTCAAGGTGTGTGGCGCATTTACGCTGTAGATGTCTATGGGCTCCAGTAACCACTTAACACCAGGTGGGCTGTGAGCTCGTCCACACATTTAAGCAATAATTTTTATTTTTTTTTATCTCAAACTGTAAATCTCGAATGATAGAAAACTTTAGCGAGAGCTTTTTAACGTCCTCGATAGCGTAAAAGTTAACTCAAATTAGTATGCAGTGGGAACAGCGCCCTTAGCGGCAATCGTAGGCAAACGTTCCAACTCTACCCAAATTTGAGTTAACGTTTACGCGATCGAGAACGTTAAAAACTCACTCTAAGCACACTGAAAATACTTGATTGAAACGTGCACAGAACACAGAGACTCTTAATCAAGATGAAATAAAACACACTATACTGACGTTCAAGAAATTCATCGATATTCTGTGTATACTTCTGGATGTGAGTGGAGTTGTTTCCGTCGTACCAGATCAGCGCCCCTTCTTCGTACAGCAGAGGACGGTGGCCCATTCCTGGATTATCACCTGAAATTTTTATTAAACGAATAATAAATATTACATGTAAATAGAAATAGTCGTCGTCGTACAATGCACAGTAACAAATATCGTGTTGGCTCTAAATGCGCCCGGCCATCTTGAAACATATGTTCTAAGGTTTTTTTTGTTTTTTTTTATTGCTAGGTGGATGGACGAGCTCACAGCCCACCTGGTGTTAAGTGGTTACTGGAGCTCATAGACATATACGACGTAAATGCGCCACCCACCTTGAGATATAAGTTCTAAGGTCTCAAGTATAGTTACAGTAGTATATTTTTTTCTCGGTCCATTTTCCTATCTGCGTCCTTCTGCAATTTGTGTCTTCGCCACTAATGCTAGATAGTGTAGTCAAAATTCAAAATTCAAAATCATTTATTTCAACTTAGATGTCAGTATGACACACTTGTTGAATGTCAAAATACAAATAACAATGTTAACTCTACCACCGGTTCCAAAAAAAGCCACAGTCCTGAGAAGAACCGGCGAAACAAACTCAGCGGGCTTTTTTTTTTGTTTTTTCTCAAATATTTTCTTTTTTTTAAATAAATAGAAATATTCACAATAAAAGAAAAAACAAGTCAAAAAAATACAATTAAAAAAATAATAATAATAATGAAAAATGAAAAGGCCAGGAGCGAGCGCCTCATTCCCACGTAGTGCCATCTAGTAAATAATCCTTAACTTTATAATATGCCTTGTTGCACAAACGTTCCTTAACAGTTTTCTTAAATCTATGAACAGGTAGTAGTTGAACGTTTAGTGGGATCTTGTTGAAAAGCTGTACACCCAGCCCCCTAAAAGAGTTGCTTATTTTCTTAATTCGAGCCGCCGGCAACGCGAGTCTGTCGAATAACGTAGGCACCGCGCTGTCAGGCTTGAAAGAAACATCAGCAATATGCATTTGATAATTCCTTATTGTTTCCAAAAGTGACTGGCGGCATTTAAGTTACGATATTTAGTATCTATAGACTGCAATTACCATTTAATCGTGTAGTTATCTAGCCAATAACAACAGTAAAATGCCGATTTATTCCACAAATTTTCCAGAGACTCTGATAATACTGACCAATAATAGAATCTGCAAGGGTGAAGTATGGTATTCTGTCGTCGACAGTGGCCAGTAGACCGCACATGCAGATCGAGAAGAAGATGATGATACAGATGTACATCACCAGATATATTAAGCCGATCACACCTGAAAATTAACAACATGAATGAATGCAGCTTACAATATAAATCAGAGAATCCATTTCAAAATACAATGTGAATCAGATATCAAACCATCAAAATGCTATCATTCAAAATACCTCATTAGCTGGAAATAAATAACCAATAAGTCTCTTGAGTTTATTTTAATTCATTAAGTACGGTAAGTACGATAGGTTTCGCAGCATAAATAGGCTACAATATAATGGGATTGGAAGTAATACGGGTATCGGGCTTTCTGAAAGTTCCACGATTGGTACCAATTTCGAGCGTATCCTTTTTTTTTATTGCCCTTGTAGGCAGACGAGCATACGGCCCACCTGATGGTGAGTGGTTACCGTCGCCCATGGACTTCAGCAATGCCAGGGGCAGAGCCAAGCCGCTGCCTACCGAATATATTTACTTCATTGAATATATTTATTTAAACCTAGGCACCAACTAATTAAATAAAAAATTTGGGACTAATATTAGGCTAAGCTTGTTTTAATGACTTCACACATAAACATACTATGACAACTTACTAACGTTCCAAAAAACATACACAGGAAGCTGACGCGCGGTCAATTGTAATTCGTTAAAAAAACAATTTGGCAACATAGAAATAGTTAGCAATACCTATTTCGAATCACACTGCTCTTGTCTATTTTTGTCACATAGACAGCTAAAAATTAATTTTGCAATTAGTTATGTGTCTAAAGCTTTATTATTCCACAAGACTGAAAATTGCTAATTATAAAATTGAATTGTAAGCTTAACAAAATTTCAAACTAAAATCCACACGTAGCGTTTAGCGAAACCATAAACTAAAACTGTTAGACAAAGAACAAACCGTATGCCGTAACTCAAACCCGAAGTCTAAGCCGCGTCTCGGCGCAATGGCTAAAACCGTTTTCTAATGTTTACATTGATTCGATTCCAGATTTATCGTTAACCATAAATATCAAGTACCTTTAAGGTTGTAAACATTGGACCTTGAAGAGCATTATATCCAAATCGGTTGGATAATGTGATTTAAATATTCATGCCCTTTACTAGTGATAGGACCTCTTGTGAGTCCGCACGGGTAGGTACCACCGCCCTGCCTATTTCTGCCGTGAAGCAGTAATGCGTTTCGGTTTGAAAGGTGGGGTAGCCGTTGTAATTATACTGAGACCTTAGAACTTATATCTCAAGGTGGGTGGCGCATTTACGTTGTAGATGTCTATGGGCTCCAGTAACCACTTAATATCAGGTGGGCTGTGAGCTCGTCCACCCATCTAAGCAAAAAAAAAAAAATTAAAAAAAAAAAAAAACTTCGTTTTTAAATAGTGAATCATATGATGACTATGCCGTTTTTTTAACATTAACAGTATCACCTTTGCGTTCTCTGTGTAGAGTGAGTGCGAGAAATGTGTCGTCTCTCTTTCGTCGTCTTTTATTCATTGCTTAGATAGGTGGACGAACTCACAGCCCACCTGGTGTTAAGTGGTTACTGAAGCCCATAGACATCTACAACGTAAATGCCGCCACCCACTTTGAGATATAAGTTCTAAGGTCTCAAGTATAGTTACAACAGCTGCCCCACCCTTCAAACCGAAACGCATTACTGCTTCACGGCAGAAATACGTGGGGTGGTGGTACCTACCCGTGCGGACTAACGCGAGGTCGTACCTCCAATAATTACGCAAATTCTAATTTTGCTGGTTTGATGTTTATTGCACGATGTTATTCCTTCACTGTGGCAGTCAATCGCATGTATGTAATTAATTCATTAGAAAAATTGGTACCCGCTTGCGGGATTCGAACACCGGTGCATCGCTACATACAAATGCACCGGACGTCTTATCCTTTAGGCCACGACGACTTCGTAATCAATTGTAGAGGTTGTGAATGGAACAACTGTTCCACCACAACATGGCTGCTACTTAATAAAAAGAAACAAGGCTGGTGAAATCTACCCAAGGTACAATCTACAATCAAACGGCCGTCTGGTGTAGTGGTAAGTGACATGGTCACTACATATAGAGGTCGCGGGTTCGAATCCCGCCAAGGGAAGATATTTGTATGATAAATATAAATGTATTTTCCAGGGTTATGGATGTATATTAAATATATGTATGTGTATAATAAAAAATCTTACATTTATTTCCGTTATCTGGTACCTGTAACACAAGTTCTTTACGAACTTATCACGGGACCAGTTAACGTGGCGTGATTGTTAGTAAATATTTATTTATTTATTGATTTATAAAAAAAAAAAATGCAGACTGTTAAAATTTATTTTCCAAAGTGCCTCGTCAAACGCTCTCTGTATCCGGTGTAGATTATGAAGTCAAATTGAATTCGGTACAATGCTCTTTTTTATTTGTCTATCACAAATAATCGTTGACTACACGTTTAGCGTCTTTGTGTCGTGATTGAAGTGATAATAAGCATTCACGCGCCTGGTCATCTATGGGCAGACATTCTCGTGTATGTATTTGAGTTTCTGTGTAGTTTTTGAAGCTATCTTTAGGTAGGTGTGGTATAAAAAATACGTTTTACACACAAAAATATGTAAGTCCAAAGTCGTCGTGGCCTAAAGGATAAGACGTCTGGTGCACTCGTGTTGAACGATGTACCGGTGTTCGAATTCCAGGCGGGGGTACCAATTTTTCTAATAAAATACGTATCTAACAAATGTTCACGATTGACTTCCACGGTGAAGGAATAACATCGTGTTATAAAAATGAAACCCGCAAAATTATAATTTGCGTAATTACTGGTGGTAGGATCTATTGTGAGTCCGCACGGGTAGGTACCACCACCCCGCCTATTTCTGCCGTGAAGCAGTAATACGTTTCGGTTTGAAGGGTGGGGCCGCCGTTGTAACTATACTGAGACCTTAGAACTTATATCTCAAGGTGGGTGGCGCATTTACGTTGTAGATGTCTCGTCCAACCAACTATGCAATTTAAAAACATAAAAAAATAGTAATGTAGTATAGTTGATGTCTATAAGTATCGATAAGCACTGACCATCGAGTGGGTCGTAAACTTCGAATATTTCGATTGTTCTAAAAGATAAAATAATTTATCATTTATTAATAGACTGAAATGTAAAAATTAACCCAGAATATTTTATTATTATCCTCTGAACGAATATCAATAAAAGTTTCATAACAGTCCAGCAATAAGTAACTAAACTGATGATGGACTATTAAACGGGCCATTTCGTGGAATCGATTTGACCGCTGTGGAAATAGCTTGGGCTAAGCCCGGAGAATATACGGTTAATACGTCACTGCTATTGATCTGAGAATATTGAAACAGTGAAACTCCCGACGATCGTGGCAACTGTGCCACTTAAGGCGCAAAACGAAATGTACCTACCTATATATAGTTATACAACTTAGTAAAAAAAAACAATAGTTTATTTTAGTCATTCAAAGTGATCATAATTTAAAAAAATTATGATATCGATTTACAAATTGTTTTAACGAATTAATTTTCTTTTATTTTTATTTTATTGCTTAGATGGGTGGGAGAGCTCACAGCCCACCTGGTGTTAAGTGGCTACTGGAGCCCATAGACATTTACAACGTAAATGCGCCACCCACCTCGAGATATAAGTTCTAAGGTCTCAGTATGTTACAACAGCTACCCCACCCTTCGAACCGAAACGCATTATTGCTTCACGGAAGAAATAGGCAGGGTGG
The DNA here is from genome assembly GCF_003987935.1 of Bombyx mandarina. The sequence continues at coordinate 2,720,290 of NW_021011486.1, read as the reverse complement.
TGGTACCTACCCGCGCGGACTCACAAGAGGTTCTACCACCAATAATATAATCAACAATCCTTCAAATATTATACAACAAAGCATCCCATTACGCGATTTTACAAAATCACAATCATCATCGACGATTTTCATATTTAAATCAACGCCGGTTAAAGATCAAATTTTTGAAAATTTCATTATTAGATTTAGAAATCGTCAAAGCACTCAAAAAATAGACAACTATGTTGTTTATAACAAAAATACCGGTGTGAATAACGCAAAAAAAAAAACATTTCTCGTTCCCCTGTTTCGATACATTCTGAAACACCTATATGACTAACTCAATGCCACGCAATGTGATGATTCTAGGCCAGTCATAAACTTATTATTACACGTATACGCTTCAAAAAAACTTTTAGGGGTTAAGAGGAACAAACGTATAAAAATGGATTGACTAAGAACTTGTATCTGCGATTTAGAAACTCTTTAAAATTCATCAAATTTTGATTTGTCCCAAACAGTACTTACTGTTACTACTTTACTGTAGCAAAAATCCAAATTTCGTTATTCAAGCAAAATAATTCAAACAAATAATTCAAGCTAATGTTTAAGAAAACCATTCACGAAGAGTAAACAGTAATCAACTACCCTCTACCTTAACGTACAAGGCCAGTATATGCAAGACAAATGTGCCAATAAGATTAATAATAATTCGACGCTTGAAAGGCAGACGTGACTAAGCGACACTGCGTGAACTTTACAGTAGACTAATTTAATGTTGAAATACCTAAAAAAAATATTCTATTTTAACGAATCTAGCTGTATGATTGAAATTATTTTAATAGACCTAGAAATATTATTTTTTTTCGCATCGAATATGGTTATTGCCTATCATTTATGTATAAAGCAGTTATTGTCTCTTAGTCACGTTTACCTTTCAAGCGTCGATTATGCTCCCGTAGTGTACTGTTTATGGGAATTCATCGTGTAGATCTAACTGTTGTTGAATATACTCACGGAATATATTTAATCGTAAGCGATATATGTTTTTTTTTAAATATGGGGTGGACATTTTAGATACGTGTTTTCCCTGTAAATCTGGCACCGCACTGACATAGATGAGAATAGTCAGTTCGATTTTCAACCCTAGACATCCAAGTTTTTACAATTACTTGCCGATCCGTCTACCTTTAAGATTAGTAACTTTCTACTATGCTTGGAGAATTGTCATGACTGAGGTGTCTACGGTCACCGAGCCACTCAATCGCAAATGAGTAACAGGCCCAATTTCAATTTGCATCATTGCTGCTCATTCATCATCAAAACTATCATTATAGAACTATATTTGATCATTATTATCTGCTGTAAAGGGTCCTTTTCGAAATTTTCATTTTTTTTAAAACTTACATTTAAAAGGCTAAAAATCTAAGTCATATTGGTTATAACAGATACCTTATTTCAAAATCCGTCGCTGTGTTGCAGTGATGGGCGTAACTAGTTATTTTTGTAATCTAATTAGTAATTAAACTACAAAATAATTTAATTACAATGTAATCTGATTATATAGTAATCAATTACATTGTAATTAGAATTACTTTGGATGTGAAAGTAATTGAATACAATGTATTTAATTGCAATATAACTAAATTACAATCTAACCTAATTACATAGTAATCAATTACATCGTAAATCGTAATTACTTTGAATTTAACACTTGTAATAAAAACACATATTTATATATCATACATCGATTTTTAGATAGGTAGGTTTTATGTACTTCAATAAAAATAAATAGGTAAGGCTCACTTCATAGTGAACTAGAAAAAAAGGTGTGCGGAGTGGGGGACGACTTTGCTTATTTCTTTTCGACTTTTTTTGTTTTCGTACGCTACTATGATTAATTGTCCGAAAGCCAACCAACCGCCTGTCAGTCAAAATGTTTTAAAAAGAAGCATATTAAAAGTAATTTAAATTATAAATCACCAAAATAATGTTGTTTAATTTAATCTGCCAATGATTAATTTAAAAAAAATTACGTAAAATGATAAAAGATTATAAAAAAAGTATATAAAATGTGTTCCATTTTTGCGTTTGCCAAAAAAGTTATTAGTAGGACATTTTTTGTAAGGTTTCCTAACATAACATAACAGAATAGTTATGTGATCAATTATCAGTAATTATAAGTAATTTGTTTCAAATACATAAGTAATCTGTTACAGTTAATGTAATTAGATTAACTTATAATCGAATTACTTTATAACTGATTACAATAAGTACTCGCTGTAATCAGTTACTTAAGTAACCTGTTACAAAGTATCTCAATTTCCAATTAAAATGTAACTGTAATTTGTAATTATTAATCTGATTACTTTTTGCCCATCACTGCTGTGTTGCTACGAGCGTAATAACGTATCCAGTGCATCGAGCATTGACGTACAGCGGTTTTCTTTCAGGGAAACACGGCAATACCTCGGATTTATCGCCGCCACGTCACATCGTGTAGTTTACGTGCTCTATGAATAGTACCAACCTTGGATACATCGTAATATCGCTATATGAACACAATGGTGGAACAGTTTGGTGAATCCGCAAAGTTCTGTGGGCACGTATCACTTAAGCTCTTATAAGCTTTTGGTTTGACATGATTAGATAACAGGCGTTCTTGAGTGGCTTTTGAAAGTAATTAACACTATTCAAATGCCACCGCGCCGCTTAATAGATGAAGTAGAAGACGCAATTGGAAATAAAAGCTGCAAATAATTCGAAAGGTCCGGGAATTAAATGTTTTTAACTCATGCTCTTCTCTAACCAATATTGCCGAATATTTTATAGTAAGCAATGTCCTGCACACACCCGGTACATGACTGCTTTCCATGAATGATTCAAAAAGTAAATGTCAGTCTCAATATTTTTTTTAATGCCGCGATCCACCTTGAGATAGGAGTTCTAAGGTCTCAATATAGTTACAACGGCTGTCCCACCCTTCAATCCGAAACGCAGTACTTCTTCACGGCAGAAATGGGTAGGGTAGTAGTACCTACCCGTGCGGACTCACAAGAGGTCCTACCACCTGTAATAGTCAGAGAATCAAATCTGTAGTAAATCCCTAAGCCTTCAAGTATATAAGATTGAAAGCTCAACCTCTCCAAACTACGCATCTTCCCATCATCCAACTATAGCAGAAATAACATCAATAATTTTCCAACCTAACTTTTTGTATAACTAATACTACTTCCCTTTATCCTTTGCTGAGGACTAATCGTAAGATTGTATTGTAAGGCAACGGACAAGCACTGCTATTTTACAAATTTCTGTGCAGTACTGATGCATACCGTTTTAAATAATAACAATTATTTATAATACTTAGTGCAGCTGAGACTTCATTGACGTGACCTATAGTGTTGTGCAAGCTAAGCGCTGGCATTCACGTAGTGCTGTGCACACGGGTGGTAGGTTACGGAAAAAAGATATGACGCTTCTTCGTTAGCAATGAAATAAGTAATCATAGTTCAAAAACTAAAGAAACACGCTTAAGTATGTAGTAAGTAAACATTTGTTTTATCCCTGTGGTCACATATTATGCCAGAGTAATAAAATTATTAATGTATATGTAAGATGTATTAAAAGAAGTCATAATATGATGTATAGGTGACATAGATGGTATTTTGAATATTGAAACATTAAAAGAAGGAACATTAGAAATATTAAGACATTTTTGAATATTGAAATATAAAAAACATAAACACTGGTGAAGCAATAGCTTTAAATCTTGTTTTATAATGTATTATTTTATTCACATAAAAATAAAGCTTAGCCCAGTAAAACTATAGCACAAACTGAGTTACTTTTTAAAGAGAAACTACCATTTATGTCACTTGTATATCATATTATAACTTCTTTTAAGATTTATTTTATAAATCGTATAGAGGTTACATATATACTGAAAGCTAGCTTGAAACATACCGTTGCACGGATAAATAGATCGACTTAATAAAAGCATGTTAAAAAAAAAGCTATAACATCTACGGAATCACAATTTCCCAACCTGGAACTGAGGTGAAGGCCATTCATATAATTGCAGAACGCGTTGATAGAATCGGAGTATCAAAGTCATGAATCATAATCCTATGAACCTATTCTGGATTCGGTCGGTCGTAAATATACTCTCTACGTAAATACTGTTTCAATAAACACGCAAAGCAGTTTCATTGACGAGCGTACGTGCTGCTGTTGGAAGCTCGAGGCCGTGGGATTGAAACCCAGCAAGTAATAGCGGTTTTTCAAAAATCAAACTTTAAAAAAAAAAGTTCTTTTTTTGTTACTCTTTAATGGCGGACATTGTATTTTTTACTAAATAATTATTATTATATATTTAAAATACTAAATAATAAAGAATAAAACGTCCGATGCATTCCTATCTAGTGATGCACCGGTGTTCGAATCCCGCAGGCGGGTACCAATTTTTCTAATGAATTATTTACAAACATACGATTGACTGCCACAATGAAGGAATAACATCGTGCAATAAAAATCAAACCAGCAAAATTATAATTTTCGTAATCACTGGTGGTAGGACCTCTTGTGAGTTCGCACGGGTAGGTACCACCGCCCTGCCTATTTCTGCCGTGAAGCAGTAATGCGTTTCGGTTTGAAGGGTCGGGCAGCCGTTGGAACTATAATGAGACCTTAGAACTTATATCTCAAGGTGGGTGGCGCATTTACGTTATAGATGTCTATGGGCTCCAGTATCCATTTAACACCAGATGGGCCGTGAGCTCGTCCACCCATCTAAGCAATAATAATAAAAAAAATCTTATTGCATACGTATTGGTATTGTGTAGTTAGCGGAACCGATTCTCAAATGCATTGTGTGAGGCCTGTCTCATCCTTAAAACGTAAACTCCTGATAGCCTTCCGGTAGTAATGTACATGCCGTTGCGAGCAAGTGACGGATCATGAGACACGTAACTTCAGATTCTCTCGATCCACTAACGGTGCTTTTAGATACCTGAAGCACCGGTCACCGTTCTCATCGAACCTGTGGTAAACTAACCCATATGCACAGCCCACTGAGTTTCTCGACGGATCTTCTCAGTGGGTGGCTTTTTCGATCCGGTGGTAGATTCTACAAAGCACTGCTCTTGCTCGGGCTAGTCTTAGCAACGTCCTCAAGTTAGAGCCCCGTGAGCTGATTTACTCGCTGGGTTACGCTGGCATAGCCTCTCAAGACTACCAGGTTAGGTAAGGATAAAAAAGTATCATGAGAAAGCAAGCCAGTGGTCCGAATTGCAAACCTTAATCACCGATTTAGGTCAAATGCGATGTCTAGATTTAGAAATCGCTAAGCTCTTCTAACTTTTTTACTCTTTCTACAGGAGACAGTTTCATGAACAGACTCAGAGAAAATATGCGAGCATCCTTAAAGGGAATACATGTGTTAGTGATACCACAATGCTCTATCACAGTAGAAGTGTATATTAGGTATTTCGATAGAAAAAAATGGTAACAACTATAACAGCATTGGCACAAGAGCTTAGTCGCATTATGTGGTTATATGATACATGTAATCTAGACGTCTTGACAGAGACACTACAACATACACTCCAAAACTACTCACAGCTCACCGATAGCATATAAGTCGATATGAGTCGAGAGGACGTCTTGTGAGTCCGCACGGGTAGGCACCACCACCCTGCCTATATCTGCCGTAAAGTAGTAATGCATTTCGATTTGAAGGGTAGGGCAGCTGTATTGTAAAAACTGAGACCTTAGAACTCATATCTCAAGAAAGGAAGCGACACTTACGTTGTAGATGTCTATGGGCTCCGGTAACCACTTAACATCAAGTAGGCAACGAACCTAAGCAATGAAAAATAAAATCGAACTATTGAAATTTCGAAATAAATGTTTTAAATCTCATTTGCTTATTAATAACTTTCCTAAACCAATCAGCGCATTTTTTGTCTGTCTGTTTGTTTGTTTATTTCTCCGGGCTAATAGAGAAAATACATGAACCAATTCTCGTGAGCTTCATCGTGAGTTTAATGCTCCAGCGTTGAATTATATATATCCCCAGATAGTGCTATTTACCTGTTTCTAGTTGAATTTATGATAGAGTTTTCATTGGCAAATAAAGATTTTTCAAAGAATTTATTCTCATTTGATACCGGAATATTTAGGGTTGTTGCGTTTAAATTGTAAATGTGGAATCTATACTTAATATTATAAAGAGGAAATATTTGTTTGTTTGTTTGTTTCGAATAGGCTCCGAAACTACTGGACCGATTTGAAAAATTCTTTTTCCATTAGAAGCCGACATTGTCCCTGATGAACATAGGCTACTTTTTTTTTTTTGCTTTCATGTGTGTTTTAATGTTTCCGAAGCGAAGCGAGGGCGGGTCGCTAGTATTTCAATAAAAGTGTTTCAATTCGATCACGTACTCCTGTTTGAAAATTTGTTGGGACTTTAACTGTAAGATATCGGATATAATACGTCATTACTGAATGTTATACATACTTTCACTTGGGGCTTACATAGTTCAAGACGGATTTAACCGCCTCGCTCCCTCCGCTAATAATAATAATAATAACACCTTAAGAAACTCTCGTTGTCCAGCTGGGTTAGGGGCCTGATACAGAAGGTAGTTATCCTTGATACTGCGCGTAGGTCAGGAGGTTTCTCACTCTGGAGTCCTAACTACTGGTGGCTTGTGTCGCAGACACCGCCATCAGCGGCAATCAATTTTTATATAGTGTTTTTAAAAAAATTGTAAATTTGTACCTTTTTTGAAATATATTATGTAATTAATATGGGAGAGAGAGAGAGAGTATTCTTTATTGTACACCAAAAAACCAATAAACAGTGCGATACATTAAACAAAAAAAAGTACAATTGGCGGTCTTATCGCTAAGAGCGATCTCTTCCAGACAATCATCAGTTGGACAAGAATCATTTGGAAACGAACTACGCGCGGTGTACGAATCCAGTGAAATACATAAACACATACATACATACATACATAATATATCCGTAAATATACATACAATTAATACACAATGTATGATTTTAAATAAATATAAAATATTAATAACAATACATAATTGCATTTATTTTTTTATGCATTAATTACTCCACAATACACTCCAATAATTCAATATGAAATTTAATTATTGATTTTCGATCGCCGCCATGAGGTCACGCGCGACCCACACGTTCCAGGAAACGTAGTAAATTCATAATTTATTTTCGTTTTGTTTAGATTTATTACATTAAAAAATCAAACGCGCGGCTTTAGAACTGCGGCGTGTTTACGATACACGCTTAAATCTGCGGACTCAATGCTACAGGAGCGGCGGCCACCAAACAACCTCGTGGTCGCCCACGTTTCACTCATTTATTGTGTATACTAGCTGACCCGGCAGACTCCGTAGTGCGTCAATCGATAAATAAAAGACCTAAATTCTTGTATAAAATAAACTTGAAAACTAAATTGTTTGAAAACCTTCCCTGGACTTTCAAAAGTAATTCAAGACCAAAATTAGCCAAATCGGTCCAGCCGTTCTCGAGTTTTAGCGAGACTAACGAACAGCAATTCATTTTTATATATATAGATACATTTTCTAAAAGATTATTTCAAAGCAATCAACAGACAATCAGTCTTCAAAATTTCACGCCATAGCTCGCGTTTTTATTAATACGCTTTTATTAGCTTCAGACGTATGTATGTTAGTATGTAACAGAATCTTTGAAGATGATTTTGACTCCCTTCAAAACGTCGGATTAACTCGAAATTTAGCATACTTATTAAGGACCAATGACAATTCAGTATTTAAAAAAAATTATTAAAAAATTAAAATTCAAATAAAAAATGAAAAGTAAATAATAGTTTAAAAAACTAACAAAATACGCTTTTATAGAAAATCCAACTAAAAAATATAAAGTAAATTTTAATAAATTTGAATGTAACTATACTTGAGATCTCAGAACTTATATCTCAAGGTGGGTGGCGCATTTACGTTGTGGATGTCTATGGGCTTCAGTAACCACTTAACACCAGGTGGGCTGTGAGCTCGTCCACCCATCTAAGCAATAAAAAAAATATAAAAAAAAGGTGTCTTTTAAATCAACGGGATATCGGCAAGGCGCGCCCGTGCCAAGGGAATTTATGGTACGACGCGACGCCTTCGTATGTTACATTAGTTTATTTCTTTCCAAACATCGCACTGCGTGAGACGACATGCTGTTTACAGGATGTAAGCTATTCAATAAGCTGAAAATGGAATTGGACGATAACACAAATTTAAATGAAAATCATTTTAATTTCTAGAACAAACACTTTTAATTTTAAATGGGGTAACACCTCTGGTTTTTAAAACTTTAGAAAGATGATTGAACATCATATTATAATATCACAACTTTAAATTCGTAAAAATGACAGTAAAGAAAAAAGTTTATGTATATTTATTTTTTCATTAATTACATATTTAAAAAAATTAATACAAGCAATCCAATTATACATAGACAACTTCAACATGCTTAAGATGTTCAATATTATATTAATGTTTCCGAGGATATAACTGTGAGGATATTGTTACGTTTGATCAAAATACTATAAAAAAATATGCAAATATACATCATTCAGAATGCTAAGACCTCAAAGATAGAAGATATGGTTTTCGATATGAGATCCTCGGGCAGAGAATGAAGAAACATGTCGAGCTCTGGAAAATCTCTTCTAAGCCAGTTATAACACGAAGAGGGAAATACGAGATATTCAAGACTGCAGAAACTATAGTTCTTCATTATCTCAGACTGTCCACTGTCCACTGCTGAAAATAAGACTCTTCAACTGATCTCCATTGCAGCCGGAACAATGCCACCTGACCATGCCATCCAATGCCATCCAACGTGACCCAGCGATTCTCACTAGGTCGCCGGTCCATCCCACACTGCGCTTCCCACCAGTACGTGGTCTCCACTCGAGGATCTTTCTGCCCCATCGGCCTTCCAATCCTCGCGCTATGTGGCCTGCCTTCTGCCACTTCAGTTTGCTAATCCCACGGGCTATATTAGCAACTTTGGTTCTTCATCTGGTTTGGTCTCGTAGAGAAATACCAAGCATAGCCCTCTTCAAAGCTTGCTGCGCAACACTAGGCTATAGTTCTTAGCTGTCGTCTATTAACACGGAATAGCTGATAGCTTACAGCACATCTGCTGTTTGCAAAGAGCAGAAAGCCTTAGTAATGCTTTTGTTTGTTTAAATGTTTGTCGGAGAGCGTAACCGCGTAAGTTCATTACGTTAACCCACATTCTTGTACCCACATGAGTCTAAAAATGAATGTTAGACGAGAAGATTACTTTAAGTCTACTGTGAAATAAACCGAAGACCGTAAAATAAACCCAAACGATGGAAATTATGTAACAAATAAACGAAATACAAAATAAATTCTGATTTATTTTTTCTAATGAGCCGTTAAAGTTTCGATCTCCAACCGGACCGGCTCGGTGGCCGACAACCCTCGCGTATCAACTAAATCGTTTTAGTTACAGTATAAACAAAATGTAATATACACGGAAGGTTACTTATAATGTAAGACTATCGAGTTATAACCGCTTCTTATAATAACCTTCGTTGGTATAGCGAAAATGTGTGCAGTATTTTTAAGGGAGTTATTATATTAGCTTAATTTATTGTGAAATATGAACATGCGAACGAGTGATATTCTTTGAAATTTGACCTAGTTCCGAAATTGGAAAAGTCTCATGTGTATTAAGTACCAATGACGATACAATAAATGCATATTTTTATGACTTTCGGGCTAATAACAGATAATAGTAGTAGTTTTTTTTTTTTTTTATTGCCATTGTAGGCAGACGAGCATACGTCCCACCTGATGGTGAGTGGTTACCGTCGCCCATGGACTTCAGTAATGCCAGGGGCAGAGCCAAGCCGCTGCCTATTTTCTATTCCTACCTAAACTGATAGCCTTGAGAGGCTATTTCAGCGGAACCCTAGTAGGTGAGCTCACGGGGCTCAAACCTGATGAAGTTCAAACCTGACACGAACCTAGCAAGAGCCGTGCTTCGCAGAATCTACCACCGGATCGGAAACGCGACCCACTGAGAAGATCCGGCGAGAAACTCAGTGGGCTGTGTCTGAGGGTTAATTTACTCGTCGAGCCCTTCGTCGCAAGCGACGGGTTCGACGAGAACGGTGACCGGTGCTTGAACTACCTAAAAGCACCGTTAGTGGATCGGGAGGATCCGAAATGTCGTGTGATAATAGTAGGTACTAGTTACTACAATAAATAGTTTCCCAAAAATTATGTAATTGGAATATTAAAAAAAAAAAGCATTCGTTTGAGCTCACATGTCTTTTGATGCTTTGAAAATGCTTGTTCGATATAGATAAATGGGTAGAGAAATATAAAATTATACAATGCAAAGTTCCCCGTCAAAGAAACATCAAAATAAACGTAAAAAGCATTATTACGTAAACATTCTTTAATCGAACATTCAACTACTATTTTAATGTATTTTTTACTGTTTCTCTTTACCCCGCAAGCTAATTGAAAACAAAATAGCTTAATTATCAAATAGTATGATTAATAATCTTAAAAGTTCTATTTAAGTGGTTCCTTTCGTCCATCCACTTCTTCATCTTCATTCGCCTTCAAATTTCCTCTTTAACAATTGAATTGATCTTGTGCACGGACCATTCGTTTATTACTAAATTAATAATTAAAAAAAACCCATTAAAGCAAAAGAAAACAGAATCCCAATTATTACGATGCACCGCTTCATACTAAGCAACCAATACTTTTTTTAATTTCTATAACATTAACTCTAAGGCCCGCTTACCGTGTCTAATCGCTATCAAGAATCAATCGGTTTAAAGAAAATTTAAACTTTGAATAGGTACCGTAAAAGAGTGGCCGGGGACAAGGAGGTTGGTAAGAGAGTTTTAACTATGAATGTGGAAGGCTTTAGAGCAAGAGGTAGACCTAAGAAGAAATGGATGGATTGCGTGGAATACGATATGTGTAAGAGTGGAGTGAGCGAAGAAATGGTATATGATAGAGGAGTATGGAAGGAGAAAACATGTTGCGCCGACCCCAGGGGACTGGGAGAAGGGCATAAAAATGATGATGAGTGGCTGGGTTCGTATATCTAGGACCCCTGCGGTCGTTAAAGTGATATCCGCACTATTCCACGAAACCCCGTCAACAGACAAGAACTGCTAAGCCTTTTAGCCGATGTTAAGCCCAAACACAGTCAGAAGAGTATTAAACGAAGATCCGAGACACCCAAGCTATTGAGAATAGTGCATTTCCTAAATGACTGATATGCAGTCTGGCAGCTACTTTACATTGGATGGGCTGTGAAGTCGTCTGTATTGGTAAATATTTAGAAAAGTTTGTCTCGTACTATGTTTTCTCGGCCTAATGAAAGTTATGAAGAAATTCGCGTTTTAAGTAATTTATAGGCTGATGACTGCATGCGGCAGAGATGCGAATGTTGAGATGGATGTGTGGAGTACCAAAAAGGGACAAGATAAAGAATGAGTATATCAGAGGAAGTGTGAAAGTAGCCTCGGTAATCAGCAAATTAAAGAGCGGACGCTTAGCGTGGTATGGACATGTGATGCGTAGAGAGAAGATGCATGTGACTACAAGATGTATGGAAATGGTAGTGCAAGGAAGAGGGGGAAGAGGTCGACCGAAGAAGACATGAATGGAGTGTGTGAATGACGATATGAGAGAGAGAGAGAGAAGAGTGAGTGTTGAGATGACGGCTAATAGAAGAGAATGGAAGAGAAAAATTAGCTGTGCCGACCCCACCTAGTGGGATAAGGTGGAGAAAAAGATGGGATGAAAAAAAAACTTTATGAATCAAAAAAAAATATTCTTATAATATTCATAATCCAAATTCATATAAGAAAGTCTCCAATTAAGTTGAGATTTTAAATGATATATAGTATTAAGCAGCAATCACGCTGACGGCGGACTATCCATGTCGCGTGTCCAAGCCGTGTTCAACAGGTGGACCGAAGCTCTTCATTTGACGTAATAAAAGAAAAACCGTACATGTTTAGTAAATACGACTCAACGAACTTTGGTTTGAAATGTTCTCAGATTGTTCAGTTCAGACATTGTGAATAATTTACGGTATTCGTGGTGAGTCTCTTCTTGAATTTTACGCCAAAAGTTTTTTTTTTTAAATGAATAGTTTATTATTCTAGAATATAACTAGGTAACCATGTTTGCTTTTAATTTATTTATTATAAATGAAAAGTATTAGAAGATCAGATATTAACAAAAAAATTAACCCAAATAAAACCTTAAATACTTTCTTACCCCATCTTTTTCCGGTGCGTCCAAGGAAGGTCCTTTCCTCAGGGTTCCAGATGCCATACTGAATCTTCTGGAGGAGAGGCCGCTGAGGTGGTCTCCGGCAGTAGTTCACTACTCCGTTCGGCTTGTCGGCACCCATCGCGGAATGATACTGACCGAACTTACACCACACTATTCGCAGCGATGAGGCAACGCAGAGAGGACAGCTTTATGTACCAGTTTATGCCTAACAGTAATAGCTTCTGAGAGACATATATTTTTGGCAGTAAGGCGTATTGTAATTCGACCCGGACAGGCACCGACAGCATTTTATTTGTTCTTTTTTTGGATGACTACTATAATTTAAGGCTCTTTGCTTTTAATTAAATTATTATGAATCGAAAGTGTAATAAAATCATATATTAACAACAAAATGAACGATAAATAGCCTTCAAGGCTGTCACTTTAACGTTCACAATTTATTATGTATATTAATATCATTATATTACTTGTAGTTAATATAATTATAGTTGTATTAATATTCACGAATAAAACATTCACTGATACCACATTTATTTTATTCTGAACAAAGTCTAAGAACAAACATGTTCGAAATTTTATTTACATAAAAAATAAAAAAGGTATTTACACATGCATTTATCATTACATTATGAACGCAGTTTACATAAAGGTATTGCTCTCAAGCAAGGAATTCATTTACGAAATTTTCACACATGTTTATGACAGACATTTTTACCGGTGCCCTGAAATTGATCACGGACACAAACTTTCAGTAACAGATTATAAAAATAAGCACTGACAAACAAAGTAGTGTAGTCTCCTCTACGCGTTTCGCAATTCTTTGAAAACTGCCTTTCATCCGCCAGTTTCTAGCGTCAACCGGTGCGCCGCCCGCCCTGCGACCCGCCTTTCCAATTACTTGGCTACTAAGTGATTACCATGGGAACTATTCGCGTAGGTCAAGGGCTGGAAATTTCCGTGCAATTCCCACATTGTACACAGGGCTGTTCGCTTCATAGGAGACATAAAATTAGATAGTAGATATCGATTAAAATGGTATTTGTTTCCTCATTTTGGCATTGCTGAAGTCCATGGGCGACGGTAATCACTCACCTTCAGGTGCCGTAATCTCGTCTGACCACACTGGAAAAAAAAAAAATTTGCCATCTCCAACATGGTGCAATAAGCACAGCTGTACTATCTACCATCTTTGTCTGTAGAAGAAGATTTTTCTTTTCTTTCTGGAAGTTTCAATATGTGTGATGAATGTTCACGAGTGCTCATAATTAGTAACCTGTTAGCATGGTATTTCTTGTTATTGTGCCGCCACCCCCTGTCAGACATGAGGTTGAAATATCTATTGTATTGTATATGATTGCTCACTCTTCTAACTTGAACGCATAGCTGTTTTGCGGCAAAACCCGCTTAGGTTACAATACGCTCTACAACCAGTAAAGGTGATTACAAATTACAAAAAGTGAGTGTGTACCAATCAAGGACAAGGGATAAAAAACAAGGTATGCCCGGTCATCTGGCCCTAAGATTCCATGGACAATAAAAACCGGAGACTGATTGATATACATACAGATATACAGTTTAAGTATAATATATAAACACAAAAAAACATACTAAGCACAGAAATAGAGCAAACAAACCTGCCCTTCACAAAAATGTTTGCTCGACGAAACCTCGGCACAGCAGTTGGGGTCGGTAACTACTGCGCCACTGGGTAAGTCTCGATTAGAATAAACTGAGTCAGAAAAGAAATTAGCTTTAAGCTCCTCAAAACCTTTAATTCTCGACTTTAATTTCCTGATAATAATCGTCTTTATTGAAAATAACATGGGTGTCTTTAGTGAAAAGGATATTGTTACGCCGGTAAGAGTAACGCTATCTATCGCCAAATAGTCGAACGAATATCGAAGGATCTAGTAGTATCTAGAACGCTCGAGAAGTACAACGCCATCTATTGTCAGATAGCGGAAACAACAATATTAGACTTTTGTGGAACATTCTCGACGATTCTAGGGATTTCGTCTCGACTATAAAAGCGTTGCGTATGGCACGCAGTCAGTTAGCAATCGGAACTACTCGAAGCGAAACAGCGAACGGATCACCTGAAGCGAAACAGCGAACGGATCACCTGAAGCGAAGCAGATTGAGAATTTTAAAGTGTTTGTTGAGTGTTTTAAGTGTTCTAAGTGTTGAATACAGTTTTAAGTTGTACTTTGGTGGAACTTTTTTATTTATCCCGAACCCCAACGCGTAACAATATCTTTAGTAACAAGTGTCTGTTTTAAAACATTCAAATATACTTACTGTATGTACTTAATTCTAAAAATATATTGAAAGTAATTGAAAGTACGGTGCAAACTTAAATAAGTACCTATTCTCAGAACCTAACCTATTGTGCATTAGCAAAAAACTTTAGGTACTTACAAGATACATAATCGCATTATAGTAAAGCATATTAAAAAACAGTACACAATTATACATACAATTTGTTCTCTACTTTGCATATACATCTGGTATTATACATAGATCTTATGTAAAGTTGTGGTCGAAAGTTTAATTAGGACACAATTCATTTAATGAAGTCCAAAATAATTTTGGTTCTTGTGGCCAGAGCCATCCTGTTCATGGTAGAGTCCAGAATTATTTATTATACTTAGTTATATATTCGCACTGAACGTCTTCCTAGCTCAGGACGTCTTCCTAGGTAATTTAGGTACCAGTTCATTCACATTTACCAACATCCTGCTGGGTTTTTTCTTATTGCTTAGATGGGTGGATGAGCTCACAGCACACCTGGTTTTAAGTGGTAACTGAAGCCCATAGACATCTACAACGTAAATGCGCCACCCAGCTTGAGATATAAATTCTAATTTCTCAGTATCGTTACAAGGGCTACCCCACCCTTAAAATGTGTTAGATTTAAAATGTGCCCATTAAAAATGAATTTCTAATAGGATAAGGGATGTATTCTGTATAATATTATTATCCTGCATTGGTTCTTTGGCTATTGAATTTCCTTCAACCAATTCTCAATGACTGTGAAGTGGTATTGCATTAAGTAGGCGAAAGACAATCGCAATGTTGCTTGAATAACTAATATGACATTATTTTTGTAAGCTATATTTGTGCGCACGGCCAGCACTCACATGGACGTATTTACAAGAATAATACCGCCAGTCCGCGGTACACATTACATAAGGAATAACTTAAACTTTATCTATGAGAGTGGATATAATATATGTATATAAGATGTGTATATAATAGAGTTAGACGGTCACGTTGGCTGAGTTTTCCACGTCCACCTGGATGGGTGTGTATCCGGAGAAGTCCTTGATGCTAAAGCGGTATTGGATATTCTTTGCCCACGCGCGGCATCTTAACGCGATCAGCTTTCCCACTGTTTGACAAATAATAAATGTTATTGCTGTGATTAGGGTGTTTTCCCTAGGGTGACATGCTTTATTCATTTTAAACTGGCCAGATGTTCTAAGATTGCCAGATGTTTCAAAGCCTTCCACTAGCCGTAGTTACAGTTCAAAATGCAAGAGCAACTAATTAACATAATTCAAACTATACGGCTTGATCTCTATTTCTTCTATTCGTATTCTTTCATTGTGGATCCATTGAATGAGATTGTTTCTCACGGCTTGGTGGTAAGTGGATTAAAATTCGATGTTTTGCCAGAATAAAAAAAACTATTATGCAGAGCATGTAGATATCATAGGCGTCTCACAAGGAGTGTTGCAATCTAAATACCAATAGCTGTTGTTGTTAGTCCACGATGCCATCCGCGGGGCCGAGGATAGGCAAGGCTGGCGCAGGATCATCTAGGAGAAAGCTATTAAAGGAAGCACGACCCTCAGCATTGAGGATTATCGACGCAAAGACGGTAGCCACTTCCTCGTCACTCTAGGGATGCACAAACGTCAATATTTAAATTAATGATTTGTTTTTCTTGTAATTTTTTTGTGTCTATTTTCCAACATTGCAATCACACAGAAACTTTCGCCATCAGCCAGGTCACCATCAGGTTTTGCTCTGTGTTAAATGCGTAATTTCATTACCTGGGGGAGTGATCCTCACTGCTACAACAGGACTCGTCTGCCCTTCCTTGTTCAAAAATGGGAAGGAGCTCCCCTGGATTCCTTGACCCCAAGGATATTCTATGGTAGTGCCATTATCTTTCTCTTCTAAACACGATATCCATACTCGTTTAGTCTGTTCAGAGAGAAAACGATTGATAGTGAAAAAAAGAATGAATATCATTCATAAAAAATAAGCGTAGGCGTACTATCATGACCAAATATCATGATCATATCATTCATCAAAAAATAAACGTGGGCGTATGACCTAAGTTTTATTTGAATTTGAACGAAGTCAGTCCGTGAACTTAGAGAAAAACAATACAGATATTTTATCTCAAGATCGGATTCGGTTACCACTTTTAGGTTTTTGGTAGGTTTATTTTAGGACGACTTGATCTTTACTTTTTCCCACACAGGTGGCCTACGGAGTTTCTCGCCGGATCTTCTCAGTGGGTCGCGTTTCCGATCCGGTGGTAGATTCTGCGAAGCACTGCTCTTGCTAGGGTTAGTGTTAGCAACACTCCGGTTTGAGCCCCGTGAGCTCACCTACACACGTTAGGACGAAACTGAAATAGCCTGTCAAGGCTATCAGCATAGATAGAAAAAAATAATATCAATAGTAACTTCACATTATAAAAAACAATCATAAAACACCTCGTTCGCATCTAATCCTTTGATATGCTCCACTAAGTCTTCCGGCATGTCTGCTGGCAAATCCGTGCTCTCGTAATAAACCGGTGTCCAGCCATATATCTGGAAATAATAATAAAAATTTGTAATAAAACAGTACGCCGTACAATAACTGTTTTGATTAATACCTGCCGCTAAGCAAGCTTGCGCAGCAGTTTGTAAGATAAAATGAACTTTATTCCAATGCACCGAGCAAAGATATCTTGAGGAGAATTTCCCTAGTAACTGGAGTCATAAGCTGACATAATCGTCAGCACTTCATCATCCACACCCACAGTCGTCCACTGCTGGACATAGGCCTCTCCCAATCCTCACCACTGAGCCCAGTCTTCGCCGCTCTCCACATCCACTTCTTGCCCGCCACCCTTTGGAGGTCATCGCACCGCCTAGTCAGGGGGCGTCCCACGTTACGTTTTCCGCTACACGGTCTTCCCTCGAGAACCCGTCTGCTCCAGCGATCCTCAGTTCTACACTTCACTGCCACTTCATCTATGTCGATGACTTTAGTTCTTGAGATATGAGTTCTAAGGTCCCAAGTATAGTTACAACGGCTGCTCCACCCTTCAAACCGAAACGCATTACTGCTTCACGGCAGAAATAGGCGGGGTGGTGGTACCTACCCGTGCGAACTCACAAGAGGTCCTACCACCAATATCCTTTAGAGAAACTTCTAGAATGGCTCTTTCCATAGCTCGCTGAGCGACCTTGATCTGACGGACCGGTTGGTAATCACTGATAACTCTCAGTCGATTCTATACTTGACGATAGTTAGAAAAAAAAAGGTGCATTAATACCTTATTGATTTTTATGAAAAGGCACGGTGTGTCGGGATACCCGTAATTGTCGTCAGATTTGCAACCATTTTCCGATTTGTAACTGCTATCCATTAAGTAAGCTGAAACAATTAATAAGTACATTACTAGATATTTAATAGTCACGTATGCAGTATTACGGCCTGTGTGCGTAGTGCGAGTTTTTTAACGATCTCGATAGCGTAAAAGTTAACTCAAATTGTACGTCAATTACGTACAATTACGGGTCTACTAATTGCGAATTAATAAAACAATATTTTTTTAAATATATCGTTCCGCCCGTCGCATTAGGCTCGTAGTTATTATGTTTTTAGAATTACTTTTTTCATATAATCTCTTTTGTATAAAATTTAACATTTTTGTTTTTGTTTAATAAAAGTACTCAATTTTTTAACATTTTACCGTAAATGTTTGTTTTGCGAGAAAACGTTTCTTGCGAGAAAGGGTAGGCGAAAAAATCTTCATCCTGAAATTCTTACTGCGGACTTATTCTAAGTCGTTTTGAATTCATTTTCCTATCCTTCCAAATGTGTAATGTCTAGCTAAAGGCATGGCATTCTGTTTCATATGGTAGATTCAGCGAATCACTGCTCTTGCTAAGACTAGTGTTAGCAAATTCTCTCAATTTGAACCCGCGAGAGCTCACCTACCCATTCACGTGTAACTTTTTTTATTTTATTGCTTAGATGGGTGGACGAACTCACGGCCCACCTGGTGTTAGGCGGTTACTAGAGCCTATAGAAATCTACAACGTAAATGCGCCACCAACCTTGAAGCCTTAACTGGAATACCCCCTTCAACAATCGGCCAATAGGTTTTCTTTTTTATTGCTTAGATGGAATAAAGTAGTTAAAGTAGGAATAAAAACAGTAGGAATAAAAAAACAGTTTCAATGTCACAGTTTAACGTTAATTCAATGACGATTTTTCCGTTTCATTCTAAGCTTCCATCAAACATAAACATTGTTAGTACATTGTGGAGCACTCAGTCGCGAGCACGCCCTGCGCAGGGTGTGTCTGCTAATCATCAACCGTGACCGATCTGTTTGTGGAACCTAATTGATTACATCTAAAAGGTTTTAGCCAACGACTAGCAATAAGCATAATGGAACAGGAGTGTTTCATATTAGTTTATATGGTCATTTTATATATCAGCGCGCCGCGGCAGAACACCAGCCATATGGTCAAATCTGGTTTAGAGAGCGGCTGGTGGTAGTCTTTAGCATACGGTCAATGCCACCCATGACCGAGCACTATGGAGGAAAGTCACATGTGGTCGCGATCCTCAGCAGTGAGGTAACGATGAAGAAGAAAATGAATACGATCATCTGAATTCACAATCCCCCTTCTATTCAGTTTGAGGTCCATAAGCAATAAAACGTACATTCCATCGTCTTAACATGAAACTAAAGCGGCTTTGTCGAAGAAATAGATAAAATACTGATGCATATATTAAAAAAAAATCACTTGTTAAAACTATAATTACTATTTTTTGTTTTCGTATCACAATGTAGACGATATGTTTATAAAGAAATGTTCAGTTCATGAGCTGACGTCACAACGAAAGCGAAGTTGACTCCGCGTGTCTGGTTGTAGTGTTGACCGCGGGAACCCCCCTACTCTGAACGGGTTCTGACCCCGGACGGAGATCGGACGTCGGGTGTAAGAGTGCAGGGGAGTCGTTTAGTAGGTGGGCCCTAAAATCCTTGTGCCCGCGATCTGCTCTCAACACCTGCAGATCGTTGAGTCTCACATACCCCGCGCGCCCCCTAGGCGCGGGGACCTCGTAGGAGGTTCGGCCCCCGGCCCGAGAAAAAAAAAAAAAAAAAGTGTGTTTTGAAATGATTTGACGTCATCAATCTCTTCGCAACAATATATTCCTTTCACTTATTTTTTTGTGTCGTTAATAATTATGGTCTCAGTGGATACGCATTACTCTAGGGATATAATTCGCCTTTTGTCCTTTGAAACAGGAATGATCGAGTACTTACGCTGAAAAAACTCGTCGAGGTCTTTTAAAATTGCATTAGTTTCAGTGAAATTGTTTATGTCGATGCTGATTTTGATGCCGTCATTTGGTCTAGGTCTGTAGGTCACTCCTGGATTCGAACCTGAAACATGTATATTTGTACTGATGATATGGTAACAATTCTAATCAAAATACAGAGAAAATTAATTATTATTTGAAGTGTAGATTACTGTAGAACTATATTGCATATACTGCATATCAATATACATGCATTTTCAAACTGGTGGTTGGACTTCTTGTGGGCCCGCTCGGGTAGAGACCACCACCCTGTCTATGTTTAATGTGAAGGAATATCGACTATCGGCTTGAAGGGTGGGGTAGCCCTTGCTGTAAAACTGATACTTAGATCTCAAGGTGGATCGCGGCATTTACGTTGTTAATATATAAGGACTAGGTACCGTAACCACTTAACACCACATGGACCGTGAACTCGTCCACCGATCTAAGCAATAAAAATGCATTACATGTATATGTAATTATTACGTTACATGCATATTATATCCATAGTTTACTTATATTACAAATACGCAAGTGAGTTTGTTTGTGACGCATTCACGTCTTAACTACTGAACCGACCTTAATGAAGTCCTGCATGCACCCTATCAGGGGTAAAGAAAAGGATATGAAGTTTTCATCTAGAAAAAACTACTCCTCGGCTATAATAAATTATTGTACAATTACCCGAAAACGTTAAAGGCTAGTTAGTGTGTGTAGTGTACATAAAAATCAATTACCACATATTATTTTGTACATACATACACATATGACGGTGCATCACTCAGAAAAGCTCGACCGATTTGGCTAATTTATTTTGCGTTGTATACGTTATTATCATAACAAGGTTTGGTTATAATATTAATGGAAAATCGAGGGGGAATATCATATAATTCGCGATAGCCACAGCACAGCAAAACCTTTGGATATTGTGTTTACATAGTATATATATTTTGTTTAAACATTATAATCACTGTAATGTTGTATCTATGAGTACGCGGTAAAAAATCTATTACTTACCTATTAAGGATCGGTCGAGCGTGTATGTTGGTGTGGTAGCATCAATGTGGTATACCAGACCCGCCATGCAGATGCCGAATAGAAGCGCCAGCGCCGCGTAAAATACCAAGTAGAATACTAGTACGATACCTAAAAAAATACCTAATACTTTATAAAGTTTTCTTTCGCTTCGCTACTTGATGCAACGGTGTTCGAATCCCGCAGGCGGGTACCAATTTTTCTAATGTAATACGTACTCAACAAATGTTCACGATTGACTTGCACGGTGAAGGATAAAATCGTGTAATAAAAATCATCGACTTCCACGGTGAAGGAATAACATCGTGTAATAAAAATGAAACCCGCAAAATTATAATTTGCGTAATTACTGGTGGTAGGACTGAGTCCGCACGGGTAGGTACCACCACCCTGCCTATTTCTGACGTGAAGCAGTAATGCGGTTCGGTTTGAAGGGTGGGGCAGCCGTTGTAACTATACTGAGACCTTAAAACTTATATCTCAAGGTGGGTGGCACATTTACATTGTAGATGTCTATGGGCTCCAGTAACCACTTACACCAGGTAGGCTGTGAGCACGTCGACCCATATAAGCAATAAAAATAAAATAAAATAAACTTGTATAGCGTATGTATTTGCGTACTAATGCGGATGACTATAAGGTAATGACGTACTTTACGTAAACATATTCATGTTAAATACGAGCATATTATTTAGTTGGCGCAATAGTATTTTAATACGTACATATGAGTCGTCTATTATCAAAGGTGGCAATCTGTGCATTTGGACAAAAATTTTTTATTGATATGTCAATATAGATTTATTTGAATATAATCGTCTCCTTCAAAGAATACGGTTCAAAACCTGCATTAAATAAAGGTTAATAGTTAACCTGTTATTTATCTAAGATGTCGTTCCGAAGAGTTTTGTGACTGCCAATGGAATACAAAGTCAATAATTCGTTTTTCTGATTTACCAATCATTGTCCAAAAGTCAGATTGCCGGCTTTGATAATAGTCGACTCATATATGAGTCGTCTATTATCAAAGGCGGCAATCTGTACATTTGGACAAAAATTTTTTATTGATATGTCAATATAGATTTATTTGAATATAATCGTCTCCTTCAAAGAATACGGTTCAAAACCTGCATTAAATAAAGGTTAATAGTTAACCTGTTATTTATCTAAGATGTCGTTCCGAAGAGTTTTGTGACTGCCAATGGAATACAAAGTCAATAATTCGTTTTTCTGATTTACCAATCATTATCCAAAAGTCAGATTGCCGCCTTTGATAATAGTCGACTCATATCACGGTTATTTAAACGGTCATTAATTTATGATTATTTATTGCGCCGATTGTTCGCGTGACGAACCATACTACCAAAACAGAATTCCCTTCTTTAAAATAACTACGAAATATCCGTAGTGTTAATAAGCACAATATTGCTGTCGGTTCAAATATGAAGTCCAACGATTCCCCCCAAAAATGATTTTAGATCTCGGATGCATTTAAATCATCTTGGTAGGCAGCGGCTTGGCTCTGCCCCTGGCATTGCTGAAATCCATGGGCGACGGTAACCACTCACCATCAGGTGGGCCGTATGCTCGTCTGCCTAAAAGGGCAATAAAAAAAAAATTAAAAATCTAATGAGTGAGCTCACCTGCAACGCTTTTTTTTTTTATTGCTTAGATGGGTGGACGAGGTCACAGCCAACCTGGTGTTAAGTGGTTACTGGAGCCCATAGACATCTACAACGTAAATGCGCCACCCACCTTGAGATATAAGTTCTAAGGTCTCAGTATAGTTACAACGGCTACCCCACCCTTCAAACCGAAACGCATTACTGCTTCACGGCAGAAATAGGCAGGGCGGCGGTACCTACCCGTGCGGACTCACAAGAGGTGCTACCACCAGTAAAAGAGTGCGTATCGGATTAACCTCCTATCCTAACACTGTAGTCCGGACACATAGGATAGACACCCACACGGCGGGAGGGGTATGTGGGAGTTGAACCTCACTAAAAACTCCTGCCACTCACAGCCGGCGCCCTACTCCGGACCGAGCCGAAGCCTAGTCGGAGCTATTGAGACGGCAGGACAGGGTTTACGCAGAGCATGTTACATCTATCTAGCCGTCCCCAGGATAGAAACGTAAGACGTTGTTAAAGGACAATAAATACGCACTCACAACACTAAAATATATCGAAACTAGAAGATTTGGTGGGCAGAATAAGTTAGAAGTA
Source organism: Bombyx mandarina (assembly GCF_003987935.1). The sequence continues at coordinate 2,697,073 of NW_021011486.1, read as the reverse complement.
GATGAACAGGCCTTAATTGCATAACGAGACTTTCTGACTGAGCGTCTCGAAAGAGCGGATGATCAGCACGACGATCACCGTCACGTTTCAATACTACGTAATGTCATTCGTATGTCCCACAAAACGCACAAAAATACGCCAGGTTAAAATCGTGAGACGAATAAAAATCGTATCGGACGCTGTAAAACAACTGCAGTGTGCTCATGTAATATTACACTTGGTGTCATATTCCATGTTCATACGCGTTACTATAACTTGATATAATATTAAAAGTCACGGTTACTTAAGGAACATTCGAGAGTTAACTAGAATGGAGAAAAAGCGTATCATACACGAATGTTAAGTTTTACTCTCAGGACTACCAACCACATAATCAATAAAAAAAAGACTGCGAGACGTGGTTGGTCGTGGACGCGGGTGAAAACAATTATTTATTTTAGTGAATTCACAATTTACTATTCTTCCAATGCTTCGCAGATTTTGACGGGTCGATGAAAGTGATAGAAGTACATTGGCTATAAAAAAAATCCTGTGTTATTAATGCCAGAAATGTACATTCGCATATCGACAAGCCAATATCTCAGTAAGATACGGATTCGACCAGAAATCCATTTCGTATTTCTACTATATTAAGAGACACACAAATACATTGTCACCTAATTTTGCCGCTTTATTCTTTATTCAAAATTAAAATGATTTTCATTTGATCAATCTATTTACATTGATTACCGCATAATTAATTTTAAAACGACTGACGAATTAAAATATTCGTTTTCCAGCGTATTTATTGTGTATTTCGTATTCTCTACAACCTAAACTTTTAACGGATTTCAACAGATGAGGTTTTATTAGATTCGTCTGAGTTGTGGAAGTGATATGGAGACACAAACGTGTCACTGCCTAACTTTTTTTTTGGAATGGAGGGATAGCTGATAGTGTGACGGCCTTTCCCGCTTCGCCAGCATGTATGGGCCAACTCAAGGTTAAGCCTAGACGGCAAGGCTCTCTAACAGCTGCCCGAGCCTCCGAAAGAAGTCTGACAGCTCCAAAGTCATCTGCTTTGGATCTACTATCGAGTCGGAACACGACCCCTACCGAAGATCCGGCCAGAAACCTTAGCGGGCTGATATCACAGGCCAGGCTTCATGTCGAACTCTTCCTTGAGTTCAACGAGTAGCTTTCTCTTATCACTTCAATACTGTTCGTTGTACAAAAATCGAAAAATCAATAGTGTCGTGTATTTCATAAATTCGCGTTTCTGAGCTTCGTGAATTTGCCACTACCCTGCCTACCGACAATTAAACAAATTATAGTTTTGGCGGGCTTAGTTTTTATCAGACCTTGTTTATTCCTTCAACATTAAAATAATCCGTGAACATAAATTAGGTACAATATATTTGCTTAGAAAACGTAGGAATTACCTGCGGGGTTTGAACACCAGGATAGTCGTATCGCTCGACACGTCATGTAGTTACAACAGACGTCTCATTCTGTACGATGGCTTCAGTCTTGCTTCCAGTAACTGCTTAATATAGGGCAGACTGTAATGTTGTCTGCGTAGGTATGCTTTTTTTTTTATTGCTTAGGTGGCTGGACTAGCTCACACCCACCTTGAGATATAAGTTCTCAGGTCTCAAGTATAGTTACAACGGCTGCCCCACCCTTCAAACCGAAACGCATTACTGCTTCACGGCAGAAATAGGCGAGGTGATGGTACCTACGCGTGCGGACTCACAAGAGGTCCTACCACCAGTAAAAATGCCTATGCCTATATCAATTAAATTAACAAATCTTACCCCATCGTTTGGCTGTTCGTCCCAAGAAGCTCCTTTCTTTAGGATTGTAAATAGCTCGAGCTATCCTCGACCATACTGAGCCTAGGTGCTCTGGTCCTCTCACCCACTCCTTTTCCTCCGTCGTATCGTTCTCAGGCATTACAAATTTATCACAAATTTAAATGCGACCTATGTTTCGTCCTGCTTGGATATTAAGGACTCTTCTTTTAATATAATATTAATTTACGTAAAGAAAATCAACAAGCAATTGATTAATTTTAAGGTGTTTTGCAATGTTTTGTTTGTTTGTTTGCTTGATGTTTTTTTTTTCTAATTTGCGACTGTCATTTGCGAAGTCGTCGTGCGTACTGCGCGTACGTCGTTCTCGTCGCGTCGCCGGTCGCGTGCCGTTTCGTTATATTTATAAAATGCCAAGGAATTCAGACGTTGATTTAGATATAAAGATCTTCTGTGGGTGTGTCGGTCGCGTATAACTAATGATCGTGACGTTTAATGTAGCTAACTATTTAATGTTATTTTTTTAAATGTAAACAACGTAATTATCGTGACGCTTTTAATGGAAGATAAATTAGGTTTATTAACTTGATCCAATCAGGAAATAATATGAAACATCAAATGTCGCAAGTTTCGATAAGTAATTTTCAAATTCAACAATACAAATTAATTTAACGCTGAGATGATTAAAATCATAATATTAAATTTTTGGTTATCCATTTTAATATTTGGTTACTAGTATTTAACATTAGTTTTATCAGCCTCTCTGTCTGATGGCTTGAACGCGACCATTAATCACGATATTAACATCAACAAGACATATTAACTTACACCTGGTGGTGTAAGTACAGCTGGTGTACCATAACTGGTGGTAGGACCTCTTGTGAGTCCGCGCTGGTAGGTAACACCACCCCGCCTATTTCCGCCGTGAAGCAGTAATGCGTTTCGGTTCGAAGGGTGGGGTAGCCGTTGTAACTATACTGAGACCTTAGAACTTATATCTCGAGGTGGGTGGCGCCTTTACGTTGTAGATGTCTATGGGCTCCAGTAACCACTTAACACCAGGTGGGCTGTGAGCTCGTCCACCCATCTAAGCAATAATAAAAAACCTGTTAGTACTGTAGAAAAGCGTTAACCCGCGTGCCGTACCCTTTTAATAGCCCTTTCATGAGTGAACAATACACAATATAGCAGGGGTGGCCAACTTGATTAGAACCAAGATCTACTGTCTACTGCGATCTGCCAACGACCTTTCTTGAAATTTAATGAAACCAAATAAGTAGCATATTTTCTTTTATTAAAAATATTAAAATAAACCTGAAATTATATAATAAAAGAGAACTATTTTGTGGAAGAGAGGATAAATAATGTGACGTAATGGTCATTAATGAATGATACAAGATGAAGATGATGCGTGCAGCAATTGGTGATCTACCGGTTGGCCACCCCTGAAATATAGCAGTTGTTACACAGTTTTGATCATCCATCCTTTTTGTTTGACTGCATCTGGCCATTTAACAAAAAATCCGTATTAATTGTATTCCTGCGACGTGTGAGTACAAGTGCACGAACCAGAAGGAGCGACCGTCTGACACATGTGGTAAAGATGAGCCCGGTACAGTAATAATAATTTTAAAATCACACACACTCACACACACATACACACATTTTTTAGAATGAGTTTTGTGTTGATGATACATAAACACAAACAATCTGTTCGAACCTTTTTAAATCGTTGGGTTCACGGAAAGACTGAATTGGTGAATGATCTTGCATTTTCTATAGATTTTAAAAATAGATCCACATACATTAAAGTCCTACTAGTGTTGAGTGGTCATCGTCGCTGATGTACGTCGAAGCAAAAGAAGCGGTCAAGAACTGTCAACCGCTGAGCATTTTACTAAATAAATGATAAGGCAAATTTTCAATAAAAAAGAGAGAGGGAGAACACTTTATTACCCTACAAAACACAATTAATATTTAAAAAAAACAGTCAACAAGCAGATGCAATTGTACAATAGGCGGTTTTATCGCTAAAAGCGATCCCTTCCAGACAAGCGTTTAATTAATTAAAGTCAAAAAAGCCAGCTTGCTTCAACAAAATAAGGTGTTTAATCTTATCAATGTAGTCGAAGTCAGTCAATTATTTATTAATGAGAAAAACTCAAAACCTACTGCTCAGGTCTTGATAAATCTTTAAATAATAACACATGAGAACCACTAAATAAAAGAATTATCAATATCATTTCACACAGAAAAAACATCCGCAACATAAATAATACAGTCGAATTTGCTCCTCGACGAACTCTTCATTTTTTAGAAGTCGGTTAAAAATGATACCGAAATGTCGTTTCTACCAGCAAACCTGTGAACCTTGACTCATTGCTTCCACTTGGAATGACAGATTGTATAATACTAAAAAATACAAAGTACATACAATATACCGATGCTGTAATTTCGGATATACCCAGGAGCGCTAACCTCTACAGTTACGAAGCTATATGTGTTAAGAGTTGATAGATATAGAAAATCCTTATCAAAAAAAGAAGAAAACATATACATAGTCAGCAGTGACAATAGGTGTCTTGACTAGTGAAAAAATATCTGTCAGTTCGTGAAGTAAAACAAAATAACAAAACTGTGATTTAGATTTTTAAAAATCTAAAACAACCGCGTAATTAATTCTAATTTATAAAATTATGTTACTATATTATTTCGTAACTGCCTGTGCCTGCGATTTAAACATAGGACTGCTACCAAGATCTTTAAATTGTATCAATATGCTGTTGAGTACGGAAGACACGATGTACAGTTTATTTTATAGGCCTTAATGGACGGTCTGACCCACGATCCACCTGGGGATTGATTGTTACCCAAACCTATAGGCATCACAACGAGAATGCTTGGAAGTCTTGGAGCATTGCAATCCATGTTTCTATTCCATGTGTCGCCGCCCCAACCTTCAAACCGAAACAAGCTCCTTCGCTGCAAAAATGCACTGGATGACGGCATCTACCCGTGCTGGCTGTGCCCTACTGTCAGTAAAAGCCAGTAATTTTTTAAACACACAAATTTCACAATATACGGCTTGAAGGATGTCTTGAGGTAAGTACCACCCTCTGCCTATTTCTGCCGTAAAGCAGTAATGCGTTTGGTTTGAGGGGCGAGGCAGCCGTTGTACTGTTAAAACTGAGACCATAGAACTCATGTCTAAAGGCGGCGGCATTTACGTTGTTGATGTTTAGGAGCTCCGGTAACCACTTAACACCAGGTAAGCCGTGAGCTAGTCCAGTCATCTAAGCAATAAATTAAAAAAAGGATAGCCACATTAACCGTTACAAAAACCCCTTCACAAAACATTGTTGTATTATTTAAATGTCTTCCCACAGTGCTGTTTAGATCAGTACGAGGTCATCCTTTCAGAACGAGACAGAGGGTTCACGGTATTGTGATGTGCGCTCCCGTGTGCCGTCTCATTGTGCTCAATATGCACGTGCATACTGAAGGTCTTTTTTTCTGATTAAATACAGGGTCTTGCTAAATCCAAAACAGCTTAAGCGTCTATGACGAGAATGATTTAAATAGTTACCAAACCTATTACCTATGAAAACGTCGTGGCCTAAAGGATAAGACGTCCGGTGCATTCGTATCTAGCGATGCAACGGTTTTCGAATCCCGCAGGCGGATACCAATTTTTCTAATGAAATACAATTGCATTTCTAATGAAATTAACAAATGTTCACGATTGACTTCCGCGGTGAAGGAATAACATCGTGTAATAAAAATGAAACCCGCAAAATTATAATTTGCGTAATTACTGGTGGTAGGACCTCCTGTGAGTCAGCAGGGGTAGGTACCACCGCCCTGTCTATTTCTGCCGTGAAGCAGTAATGGGTTTCGGTTTGAAGGGTGGGACAGCCGTTGTAACTATATTGAGACCTTAGAACTTACATCTCGAGATGGGTAGCGCATTTACGTTGTAAATGTCTATGGGCTCCAGTAACCACTTAACACCAGATAGGATGTGAGCTCGTCCACGAATATAAGAGAAAAAAACCTCCCGTGTCAATACAACGCTCTTGCCTGCCTCTAGTGTTTCACATTATTCCTGTACCGCCCATTCTATTCCTGCAAGCTGGTCCAAAGCGCTCAGCAGTGGTTCAACTGTACCACTTTTGGACCACTTACCATCATGCCGTTTGCCTATTAAGGCAATAAATATCTACATGAACCGTGTTCACAAACAACTTCCACGATGAAGGATTACCATCATGTATGAAAGTCAACTCGCCGAATTGCATAGTGATTTGATACAAGTGGAACCATATTCCTTATTTGAAGTGTCAGTCCAAATCTACAATTGATAGTTCAAACTCGTGTCTATTGTGGCACGGTATTTGATTAACATTAAGTCGTGGATGTGTATAAAATTGTTACGCCGGTAAGAGTAACGCCATCTATCGCTGAATAGCCGAAGCGAATATAAAAATCTATTAACATCTAGAGCACTCGAGAAATACAACGCCATCTATTGTCAGATAGCGGATACACACATCGAAAATATTCGAATTATTAGGAATGTTCTCGATAATTCTAGAGATGTCGTACCGACTATAAAAGCGTTGCAGATATGGCATGCAGTCAGCAATCGAAACTACTCGAACGAAACAGCGAACGGATCACCTGAAGCGAAGCGGAAGAAGTGAATTGAGAATTTTAAAGTGTTTGTGAAGTGTTTTAATTGTTCTAAGTGCTAATACAGTTTTAATTTGTACTTTGGTGGAAATTTTATTTAACCCGAACCCCAGCGCGTAACAAAACGAAAAGCAGCTTAAAACGTAAATGTCTTGTCCATATATTATATTCTTTCATCGTCATCCGATTCTGAGAGCTATATTCAAAATTTCAGCCTGTAAACTCACGAAGATGTTCAAGTAACTTCGTTTTATTAGAACAGACTTATTATTACGTAGATGAGAGCGAAATAAAGGGAGTGGTTAGTACTTTTCAGTACGCATGGAATCAAGCGGTCTACCATTTACATCGGAACTTCCGATTGTATCGCTGGAAACATGGGCCGAAAGTGTTTTGACTACGTGGCACAACATTAGCACTACCCAATGCTTTCTTAGATGGGTGGACGAGCTCACAGCCCACCTGGCGTTAAGTTACTGGAGCCCATAGACATCTACAATGTAAATGCGCCACCCACCTTGAGATAGTTCTAAAGTCTTAGTATAGTTGCAACGGCTGCCCCACCGTTCAAACGGAAACGCATTACTGCTTTTAGGTAGAAAGAGGCGGGGTAGTGGTACCTACCCGTGCGGACTCACAAGAGGTCCTACCGCCAGTAACTGTAATACCGTAATTCACTTTGTTACGTATATGGGCTCCGGTAACCACTTAAAATCAAGTGAGGGGCGTGCTCATACACTCATCAGAGCAAAAAGAAATTAGAAATGGCGACTACTCATATGGGTGCCAATACATCCTGTCGCCGGTACCAATGGTCCGACAGATGGTGCGACGTATGTGTGCTCGTAATTATCTATATTTAAAAAAAATGAATCTGTCTAATGTATGTACGCGCATAACTTCAGAACGCCGGCAACAAAATGGATAATTCTTTTTTGTTGTTTGTAATTGAAAAAAAAATTTAAAAAATGCGCCAAAAATTAGAAAATTTAAGAAAACATAACCACCATATTAAATTTTTTAATGTAACATTATGGCGTTTGACATAACATAGACAGAATGCATGCTGCAAATATCAGATTTTTATAAAGAAAATTCAATAAAATCAATAATAAATTTTAGTCCCCGAAGCGAAGTAAGGGCTGGTTGCTGGTTAGTAAATAAATTAAAATAATTCTGGCTCTTTTTTTAAATTCCAATTTATTTTTCCAATATTTTTAGACACACATTTATCAACACGTATCACGTAATTACTAACGCTAAAAACATTACATCTTACATTATTTTAGTCTTCAATGGACGGTTGCGTTTACCCTAATAATAATATAAATATTGCCATTAACAAGAAAAAAATTGAGATTCAATATTGCTTAATATCGATATTAGACTTTTGTTTTAAAAATTCATTAATTTCTGCTTGGCAGGAAATAGTACGTAGACAATCCATAGAGCAGAAATGTGTGGAACGGTGGTACATACCCAGGTCGGGCCACCCTGTAATTTCACAGTTAAAAAAATACATAACATCGTTCATATCCATTTCCGAAATCATGACACAGTAACAAAAAGAACACCGCGAGCGATTTTTCTATTATTTTTTAAAGAACACAACGTAATGAAAATAATTATTATAAGTCAGCTGACGAACGGGTCAATGTCCTCACACGGTTGTTGACAGACAGCCAACGGTTTATTATCCATTGCTGTTTTTCAAATTTAATAATTGTTTCTTACACATTGTAGACAGATAAGTGAGATAAAACATTCAAAAACACAAATAAGTACAAAATATAATAGTAAAATAAATTGTGGGAATGTCTATTTTGTATATAAAAATAAAACTCAGCCTTGTGTAATCACCCTAAAATTGTTACAAAATGAACACGAACTATTACTATTACTTACATCTTCACGCGCGGTCAAACGAACCAGAACGAGAGGATATTTTTATTTTTGAAATGAATCACTAAAAAATTGTATTGAGGAGCTAAAACAAATATTAATGTCGTAAAATTAACAAGTACCCACATTTAATGTAAAATTCAGTAAATGAGGAATATTTTAGATGCTCCGTGGTTTTGAACTTATTTTTTATTAATTAATTTTATAATAATTAAGAGGGCGCTGCGTCGGCGCGAGTCGAACTCGATAACATTTGAGTGATGTGAGTGATATCTTTACACCACACGTTATGAACATTTTACGTGTTAAATTACGACATTTTACTAAATAATATGATTGATATTTGAATCAAGTCCACAAATGCCAAATATACAAAAAAATATTCTTAAAATTATAAATCAGAATATATTTCTAGATACGAAGTAAGGCCTTTAGCACAATTTCTTTTTTTTTCCAATTTTAATTAAATTTTAATATTTTTTTATGAATCACAAGACTATTTTTTCTGTAAATGCAATAAATCTAAATTTATAAGTTATCGTTCTAGTGAGTCTTAGTAATTATTTAAGATTAAAACACACAAAAGGCACTGTATACGGGGTGTACAATGATCGTTCCTGAAAGCGAATACGAAATGCAATAAAAAAACAAACGATAAATGCATTAGCTCGTGTTTCGTCCTAATCAAGCGCGGCGCGGGTCCCGCGTGCTCGGAGCGCGGTGGCGGCCGACTGTCGGCTTCGCTTTACATTGCGGGTCCAGAAAATTCGGGGAACATTTATGATTATTTAGTTCACCAATAATGCTTTATTTTAGAACAAATTTGGTCAGCATAAAAAACGTTATAGTGAGCCAACCTTAACACCGGTCACTCACATGCGCACGAATACGCAAACCCGCAAGTGTAGGACGACATTTGCAAATGATTATGCAAAGTTTTCGCTACATTCGTGGTTTTCCAAGCTGTGTTGGTTTTTTAACAGACCTCAAAGCGTGCGAACCGCGAACCTTCGCGTAGTCTCCCACATATTCGTTTGCCCAGTTGCGCCGACGATTGCGAAGGTAACGGACGTATACTATACGCCATTTTCATAGTTCGTGACGTCTACTGTGTAGCGTATCTTCATCAAAAGAAATCCCATAAAAACAGCATGGCTGAAATGATGTCTCGGAAAGAATTAAAAACTCTTTTTCTCTTCAATATTCTATTGACGAATTAAAAAGGAGGAGAAATTGGTGAGACATTCGTAAATAAGTGCAGGAGGAAGCGCAAACGGGTTCGCAAATTGAGTATGCGAACCCATTTGCACAGCCGCTAGGTTTGCGAATGAATGTTTGACGGCCCTTCACATGCGCGCAAACATTCGTACATTGTACGAATGTTTGCGCGCATGTGAAGGTCAGTGGCCGGCATAACATAGACATATGCTGTCGCGGACTTTTTTTAAGTTCTTTTGAAGGGAAACAATTCTGTCATACATTATTTTAGCAAAACTTTAATCGTTTCTGCAGCGCACGCAGCGGAAACTCTCAAAAGGAAAAAAATCCCGATTTTGAAACATTATTTATTGGTGCTCCGCTTGTATTGGTCTTAGCGTGATGTTATATAGCCTATAGCCTTCCTCAATAAATGAGCTATCTAACACTAAAATAATTTTTCACATTGGACCAGTAGTTCCTGAGATTAGCGCGTTCAAACAAACAAACTCTTCAGGTTTATAATATTAGTATAGATTTAGTAAATGCATCATCTCTGTGTACGACAGTAATTCATTCCTATTTCAGTTTCACGACCGACCTTCTTACACCCGGTATCTTCTTAAATTCTAATCCAATTGATTTGTATAAAATTCAGTTATAAATGGACGGACACACTTTTTCTATATTACAACTAGATTATACAAATCCGAATAGAGAAAATTAATTTTCATATGAAGCTGAATAATCGCTAGATTCAAACCAGAGATTCGAGGTTTAATTTTCAGTTTCTTTAAAACAATGTCTATTGAATAAGGCCTTAGTCCAGACCGGCAAGATCAGTCCAACTTAAGTATGGCCCAAGTGAGATTGGTCTGCTCGATGTGGTTAAATTATTCCAGCATAAGCTCGAAGTGAACGACCCCTAGCTTCTCCCGGCGGTCGTACCTGATGTTCTTGGCCCAGGCGCGACACTCGATGTTCAGTATTATGCCAGCTGAAAGAAAGGTATTTTAAGTTTTTTTAAGAGTGCCAACGCACGGTATCATGACTGGTCGAAATTCCAACTGCACATATTATTTATCGGCTGTCCCAGTAATGCAGCCGCTGATATAGCTTCTCAAGGCTATCAGCTTAAGTAGGAAAAAAAAAAAGTAATGCAGTAATGCCGATTGGTGATAGCAGTTTGCTGCCCATTCTCCTGCGAATCCATCAGTCGCTTTACGACACCCTCGGGAAGAGATTGGAGATGCTATTCTAGCCCGACACCACTCGGCCACAAGACACATCAAAGTTAACTTACTTTTAGGAGATTGAAGATGTATAGCCACGAGCGGACTCAAATATCCCTCCGCGTTTTCATAGGGATAGAAATATCCCGGGAAACCAGGGTAAGGCAGGTAGCTGATGGGGCCCAACATCTCCCTGTCGGCCGGGGTCTCGCCTTGGCACGACACCCACACCATGTTGGCCTGTGGACCAATCGTTCACTTTGATGCTTTGCACGAGTACACGTGACAAGGACCTATGTAAAGTCCCTCGGTGCAATACTGACATAGTCCCGGTTGTTGGCGGTGGCGTTCGTGATGTAGGAGACCAGGTCGTCGGGCATGTCGGGCGGGAGGCTCGCCAGGTCGTCGAAGAACTCGGGCCGCCAGCCGTAGATCCTGCAACATTCCGCGTGCGCTCTGAGCACAGTGCCAGTATGGGACGACAACGGCGGTATTGATGTAATTATATGATTAGACCGCGGGGGTCCAGAGGTGTATTGTGGTCTACTGGTGGAAGGACATATTCTGGGCCTTCTCGAGTGAGGAACACCATGCCGCATCAATCCTGGGTTCGGTTTGAAGGGTGGGGCAGCTAAAACACATGTGGAGCTTGGCCTCACGTCCGAAAGTGGTTGGTGGAATTTACTTTATGATGGACTAAATTAGACCATTGATACCAAGTGTAGTGTCGGACAAGCGCTTTCTCTTCGAGTATTATACAAGCACATTAAGTTCACGAAACAGCGTTAACTCGCACTGGTAGGCGGCAACAGTTTTTTTTATTGCTTAGATGGGTGGACGAGCTCACCGCCCACCTGGTGTTGTGGTTAACGGATCGCATAGAGATCTACAACGTAAACGCACCACCCACCTTGAAATATAAGTTCTAAGGTCTCAAGTATAGTTACAACGGCTACCCCACCCTTCAAGCAGTTTCACGGCAGAAATAGGCGGGGTGTTGGTACCTATCCGTGCGGACTCACAAGAGGTCCTACCACCAGTAAAAAGTGTCTCTGTCTAAACAGTGTCTCTGTCGCGAAGCTGTCACGTATTCCGGTGCTCACCAGCAACTTAGTCACTCTGTCTGCTCCTCCGCGGCTAATCGCGATATTCTGTCTGAACGGTAGAATCGTCTTGGACATTAATTACTAAGAACCAACCTAGATATTTCTAGTTTTCATTGTTAATCCATCCATTTAGGGCAAAATAACTTAGTACAAATGCAATTGAATGCAATTGAAACCTCATTAGGACGTGGGAAGATACCTTCACGTCGTGTGACGCCTGTGTGCTCAAGGAACCACTTAACATGTATTGGGGCGTAATCTGATCCCTTTCTCTCTCTCTCTCTCTCTGATCAGCCCATTTACACAAACAGGATTCTCAACAATGAATTATTTTAAAATAAAATACCTATTAAGCTTCAGGAAGATGCAAGGTGAAGACTTGTGGAAGGAGAAGTGATTCTCTTCAATGCAAGGATCCCAGCTTCGGATGTCTACGTCACAGACCTTGCCAGGGGGAGGTGGATTCCTAAAGTCACAGTTGAAAATATTCTGACCCGTGCCTGCCGTCTGCCCCTTCTTCTTGTATACTAAAATTTGAAATTCATGGATCAATTTGAAATTGTCACATTTGTACCGCAAGGCATACTGTAAAATTTACAGTTTATCTAATTTTATATATTTATCTATTAACAAAACATTTAACAAAAGTTCACTGCTGGACAAGGGCCTCCATCAAGGCTTGCCACAATAACAGGCCCTGTGATGCCTGCAGCTAGTTGTGAAAGGCCTACCCACATATCTATACTAATAACTAGTCAGGTCATAAGTATTGTCACACAGTAAAAACTTTTCTTTTAGAATGCTGGCCACAAAAAAGTTTATTGAATTCGAATTTCGAATTGTTCATGAAAATAAAAATGTATACTTTTAGAATTTTACTCATTTTTAAATATGGAGTGGACGCTTAAAGAAGACCGTGTTGCAGTTATTGCGTTGCATCGTTGCGGTTACGCGCCAATTCAAATTTTTAACATACTGAAAAATTTGAATATAACCAAAAGATTCGTTTATCGTACCATCAAACGATACAATGAAGACTCTAGTGTAGATGACAGATCAAGAAGTGGTCGCCCTCGGTCTGTTAGGACTCCAGCAGTGATAAAAGCTGTGAAGGCGCGAATTCAAAGAAATCCCAAACGTAAGCAGAAACTGTTGGCCCT